>LZPO01055170.1:228355-239892 GCA_001675575.1 Neotoma lepida
AGCCCCCTCCCCTCCGCCGGAGCGCGCAGCGTGGCCGCCGCCGCCAGTCCCGCCGAGGCATCCCGCGCCGCACCGGGCCTGGCTGGGCTGGGGGCGCCGTTGCGACAGCCGGGAGGGGAGGCAGGGCCCAGGACGCGAGGTGGCGACAAGTCGCGTTTGGCCCCAGGTAAACGGGGGTCCGGCGGAGGTGGCGTCAGGCGCCGGCGCTGGGGTCACTGTGGCCGGGAGCTGGGGACACGGTGGCCTGGGGTGGCAGGCGCTGGGAGGCCTGGAGGAAGAAGAGACAAGGATGTCTGGGGTGAACGTTCTGTTGGAAAGCTGGTAATGATGGGCAGCGGGGTAATCACAGAACACCAATACCCAGGTAAAGCCTGATGTGGGCGGCAGCCCGCGGGGGACGAGCATTCCCTGCCACCCTCACCTCCAGCCACAACTGCAAAGTTGCTTCTGTTCCAAAACCCATCAGGTACCCCAAGAAGCCTAGGTTTAGAGGGCAAGGGAGTCCAAAGCCAGGAAGTGGCCCAGCTGGGCTCTCAATTTTACTTAGTCCTATTTCCAGGACTGGACTTTTCAGGGATCCTCAAGCATGCTTGCTTTCTAACTCTTTAAGTGGAACCTCAGCCAAACATGTACCACAGCGTTTTCCTTAAGTGATGCCTGCATTTCGTGGGATATCCATTTTCTGGGTTAGTCTGAAATGGCCAGTCCCATGTTCTGGTCCTTAAACATCTTTGACCCTGCTGGGCCCACTGTCTGTTTACACCAGCTTCACAAACAGGCTCTTATTCTTAAGGCTTTTGGAGCAGCCTGACCACCTTTCTGTCACTGGCTTCTGTTCATTTGCTTCCTGGCACTTAGCTGTTTCCCATCATTTGCTTTTATTTCTTCTCAAAATCCTGTCCATCTAACTAGTCCCTAAATATTGTGCATGTGTGTGTGTATATGTGTGCCTGCATGTCAGTGTGTGTGTTTATATCGCTAGCCTCATTTGCTTAGCGTGGTAAAACCAGAATTAAGGGCTGTATTGTTTTTCAGATATATTCATTTAAAAAAAATCTACATGCATAATGGGCCTCTTGGTGAGTATTCCTAAGATCACCATCACAGAGTCAGAACTTAGCCTGTGACAGAAAAGGGATCTCAAATGGTGCTGGAGAAGAGGGGTGTGAGGAGAGCGGTGATAAGCAGGGTTATTCTGCCAGTGGGGCTTAAGAGGGATGACAAAATCCTTGTGGTNCCTTGCACCTGTGGTCTCAGCACCCAGAAAGCTGAAGCAGAAGGATGGCAAATGGGAAGCCAATCTGGGCAACATAACAAGTCAAAGCCAGAGAGCAGAACTTGAACGTTAGTCCAGAGCCCTAGATTTTGCCTTTGGAAATCACTGATGATCCCCTTAAAATGCAGTTCTGACGCAGTATGTCCAGAATAGGCCTAGATAATGACACCAATATTGGCTGTTGGCCCCACTTNGAGTGGCAAGGCCTTTGGACATTTTTGCAAAAATCTAAAGGGAATGCCTTTCTTGGTACTCCTAAGTGGTCAAGGGGAAGTGGCTGAATAGGCAGGCCTGTAAATATATGTGACAGAAAAAGAGCAGNGTATTTGGAAGGGTGCACTGCTTAGGAATTGGGTTTTGATCATGGTAGCAGAGACAAGTTTGGAGGTGAGTGGTTGCTGGTGTTGGTTATTGGCCCACAGACTGAGTCTGTGAAAGTATTTCCCNACTCTCATAATCACAATAGGCTACAGATGTCCCAGGCAGAGAAAGAGGGAAAAGCAGAAGTCTTCCTGGTGTGTAGGTTGACCCCCTTTGAGTAACTTTCTAGAAGACCTACACCACAGCAAGCACAATGTAATGGACTCCCACGTTCCATGAGAGAGTGGGAAAGGGTTCTTTTTCTTTGTTTAAAGCCAGATGCATAGCCCTAGACAATGGGATCTTGCCACTACGTAGGCTGTACTTGCCCAGAGAAGGAAATTCCTTACAGTCCATGAAGACATCCATGGGTTCTTTATGTTGATATTAAAGGCAGCTTCCATATACTGAGCACCCAGATACCAAACTGTGTTAAATAACAAAGAATTATTTGATACCATTGCCATGGCCATGTGTAGTATGTATGGTTACAATCTGCACTTTGCAGATGAAGCAGTGTGCACATGTGGAGTGTACATGTTCGTGTGTGTGTGTGTGTATGTGTATGTGTGTGTGTGTGTGTGTGTGTGTATGTGTGCCAGAAGACAACCTAAAGTATCATTCCTCAGGGCCATCCACCTTTTTGTTTTGAGACAGGCTCTCCCACTCTCCCACTGCCTTGAAGCTTGCCGAATAGACTGGGCTGCCAGGCTAGCTAGCCCCAGGGATCCATCTCTCTCCTCCTCCCTAGCACTGGGATTANAAGCAAACTTCACTATACCTGACTATTTTATTTTAACATGGGTTCTAGAGATCAAACTCAGGTCCTTCTGCAAGGCAAGTACTTTATAACTGAGCCGTCTCTCCAGCCCCAAATTCTGACTCTTGAGATGAGAAAGTGCTTGAGTTTNTAAAGACAACTGACGATAAACAGCAGGTGCTCAGGACAGAGAATGATAGCTCCTTCAGTGGGAGAAGGACTTTTCAAAACCAGCTAATCCAACACTGAGGTTTTACAGACCCATTCATGGCTGAGGGNGAAGTAGGGCCAGGTCCTCTCATTTCAGGTCATCCCTCTACCCATTGAGTTGGAATATTGACAGCATTTTTTGTTATGAATATAAGTCACTCAACAAGTCATTTAACCTCTTGAAATCTAGAATGTTCACATTTACAAAATGGGATATTGATTTCCTAGGGTCTCTGAGTCTGCAATTTAGTTTGTATATGAGGGAAAAAAATGGAGTTTAAATGGGTCTGTTTCCCAAATGGAGAGAGCTAATCTTCAGAGAAGGTGAGGAAAAAGAATCCATAGTTCCTTTGTGCTTTATAGTATATATAAAAATATATTTGTATTTTTGTATTTATTGTATTTATATGTTATATATAAAAGTATATTTTTCTTTTTTTCCACTGCTGCCTATTGAGTCTGATGCACTTCTCTTTGGCCTCTGAGGTTTGGTTTAATCGTTTACCCAGAATCAGATACATTCAGCAGCAGCAGGACATGTAAATCATGACTGTGATAGCCCTTATTTGTCTACAGCTTTCATTCTCAGCGTTGGCTCAATAGATTAACACTTAAGGAAAAGCCATTAACATTTCATCGGCCAGAATCAACTTGTATTCTTTTTACTTCAGGCAAGGCTTTTAAATATTTTCTTAGGCACCAGGTTGAATGTCTCATGTTAAAGGCAAATGAGATTTTTTTTCCAATAAAATTTTCCATTTTGTTTATAAGCAATTTTTTTCTTTTGCATATAGATAAAAGAGTTGGAAAACCCCCTCCATCAGTTATGTTACCTCTTTGATGCACATGGTGTGACTGGTAATATAAACCAGCTTGTTCAGAGGNACTAGTTGGCACACTTTGGCACATGCAGCTGTGGCCACGGGCCTGTCATCATGGAAGCCATCTTGGCCGCTGCCTCAGGTTTCTGTCTGGTCATTTGCCTGTGGGTATATGGAATGCCAAATTGGAGAAGATTGCATTGACAGCCCCATCTTGACTCTTAGAAGCAGTGAGGCAGAGTTTGGCCCCATTGGATGTTAGGTTATCAGATCATAGCACTGGGCTGCTCTGTGGCAGTCAGCCATAACTTCAAGAATGCAAATGGGCTTTGGAATTAGATATACCTTGGCTCACACCCAAATCAGTCATTATCTATGTACCCCTGGGAAAGTTCTTTTTACACTGAGCCTCTGAACTTCTGAATCTCAAAGGCCTGTTGTGAGGAAGAATCAGTTAAATGAGACCTACTAATAGAAAACAAAACACAAGGTATGTACACGGTAGCATGTAATTAGTGATAGCTGAACATGATGACCGAGGACAGATGTATCAGGTGCCTTCTCAGATGCTCATACCTCAGGCCAGCCAACAACAATGACTGAAGACAAGAACAATTAGATTNTAGCTGACCAAATACCAGATAAGAAAGCCTGGGTGCATGCACACACTGGCTTGAATGACCATGTGTTGTAAAATATGTNCACCAGATTTATGGAATTCTTAAAGAAGCAAGGAGCTGCCCTGAAACCTGGAGCCNCACTACCCCACCAGCAAGGCAAGATGCAACATAGACAGAAGTTAGTTTTCTAAGGAGCAGTTGTAGTTCCCTTGATTTTATGGATTTACNTCTGTATTTGTAATGCAGATATTAGAAATACACCGTNTGACAAGGTGCCTTGAGTTTGCGTTGGNGTACAGAANACATAAATGGGTCAAGCTACAGTTAGTTAGGGCGCCAGTCAGGTAATGTNACATGACCACACACAATGGTCACTGGTTTCATGCCACTCNTGCACAAGCCTTGTTCTCTGCAAATTCATAGAGATGAAGTTGGTTGGGGAGGAGGTTGGGGTAGAGCTGGGCCTGGCTATAGCATTTGTCCAAAGAGTGAGGAAAATTTCCTGAAATAGGTAATTCAGATAGTTATACAATCCCATGAATGGCCCAAGAAAACAGAATTGCAAAAATACAAAATAAAACCCAATTTGTATTAAATAAAACCAGCACTATGACTTTACTAAAGGATGGATTGTTGTCCAAAAGTGATACACACTTCTGTCCATAGTTTTCTGAATGAATGTCANCCTAAAGGGTCTGACTTCTGGGACTGNCCTGGGAATGGCCCCAAAAGCCAGTCACGTTTTCCATATGGTCACATGTACAGGCTTGCCTCTNGCATGGGCTTCAGGATTTGCAGCAGGAGAATGCTAATGTGAGTTTGGGAGGACATATATAGAGGGTTCAGTCAGNACCTTCTATCATCATACATGCTCAGAAAGCTGTCATTTGTTTACATGCAGTGATGCACTGGGGTGTTTTGTGTGCNTCATCGAGGTACTTCTACAAAAATACTCAACTTCAGAGAGTGGTAATTATGAAAGCTAGGCACAGACAGAACAAAATGGAATGGTAAGGTGAATATCTCAATTCTTTTTTTAAAAAAAATGTGTGGGCCACACCTTTAATCCCAGCACTCGAGAGGCAGAGGCAAGCAGATCTCTGTAAGTTTGAGGCTAGCCTGGTCTACAGAACAAGTTCCAGGACAGCCAAGGCTGTTATACAGAGAAACCCTGTCTTGAAAAACAAACAAACAAACAAACAAAAAAGATGAGTGTGGGGGTGGGTGGTTACATGTACTGGGTGTTGCAGGTGCCCTCAGAGGTCAGAGGCGCTGGAACCCCTGGAACTGGAGTTATAGACAGTTGTGAGCTGCCAGATGTNGGTGCTAGAAACTGAGCCTGAGTCCTCTGCAAGAGCATGTATTCCTAAACTCTGAGCCATCTCTCTAGTCCTCAATTATTAATAACAACAGATAATTGTAAGAAACCATCAGCATGACATTAACAGTCAAATGGACTGTACATCCTACTACAATGTTGAGAAGGAAAAAACAACACTGTATTCTACACATTTCTTAAATCACCTGAAAGTGTTCTGAGACTTAAGGTCCCTGTCTACAATTGCATGCAGTGTTTTGTAGGGGTATTAGGTAGCATATGCAAAACACCCTCACGTATCTGCATCTGAACAGATGAGAGCTTTTCTAGAAGGTACTGCAGTGGACAGGTACTTCCAGCATTGTAAAGGACCATACAGGACCAACAGTGATGTGTCACTGCCATCAAATTTCCACCGCTGATGCTTTTTTAATGCATTAAATTCTCAAGTGACTTAAAGCCATGCCTCTACATTAGGAAGAATGGCTACCTTTTAGTTTTTTTAAAATTATAGTAATTATGTCATTTTTTCCTTCCCTTTTCTCCCTCTAAACTCTCCCATGTACCTACCTTGTTCTCTTTTAAATTCATGTCCTCTTTTTCTTTAATTGTTAATATATGTATTTGTGTATGTGTGTATATATACGTACACAAATACACACACATATATATATACATACATATATATATACACAATACACACACACATATATATATATATAAAAACCTGCTCAGACAATATATATCCTTCAGGGCTAACCATTTCAGGGTTGAGGCCTCCTGAGCTTTCCCCTCATTAGCATGCTAACAGACATTAGCATGTCTGTTGGTGTAGTCCTTATTCAGGTCATGGTTAGGCAGCCATGTTGGTGAGACTTCATGGATGTGGATTATCTGGCATTTCTAGGAGACACTATCTCACAGCAGATTTCCTGTTGCTCTAACTCTGATGACCTTTATACCTGCCTTTCCCCCACAGTGTTCCCTGAGCCTTAGGGGCAAGGGTTGTGTTGTAGATGTATCAGTTGGGACTGGGTTCTACAACTCTGCATTTTGGTTGTGATTTTGGTTGTGATTTTCTCTAATGGTCTTCATCAATTGCATAGAGAAGTTTCCTTGGTGAGGAGAGGTGAGAACTAGGCTTACCTGTGAGTTTAAACAGGATATATATTCAGAGTGTAGCTAGAGATGTGTTGATGTAAAAAAGTGGTGGTTGTAGATTCTCCTCCATGATCCATGACTTCTCTAGCCGCCAGTTAGTTGGCTAGGTTTCCAGTAATAGGCGTTATTCCCCTCTTGTTGATTTAAGTTCTAGTAGAGAGCTGTTGNTTACCACCAAGTTGCATGTGCCACTACTGAACCTTTAGGGTTANTTGCTGTGCTGGCCATTGTTGTTGCTGGTTCTTGGATGTCATAGGTGGNTAGGACTATTGGTTGCTTCCCTCCTTTGGAAGNGTGCATGGTGCCTTCTAATATCATGAAAGCTAATACTTAGGGAGGAAGCTTTTGGCTCAGGTCCACCTTGGTCCTCAGGTCACTATGTCTGAAGTATATGGTGTCTTCAGCAATTGGGACTTATCTTCCACCTCTAGGGGACAACCAAAGGCAATATCTTATAATGTTTTGGGAGTCTCTTAGACAGCCTTGACTGACAGCTCAAAAGAGGGCTTCACAAAAGAGGGCTTCTCATGCCTTGTGCTGGGATCTTTGTCAGTCTATGACTTTTGAGGAAAGCNTTGTCAGTCAAGATGAGAATATTTCATTTAAATTATATTTGTCTGTGTATTCACTGACTTACATGTATTATAGGTATTTTTAGGTAGATAGTTAATAAGCATTCTTTCTTATGGCTTTTCAGACATCTTTACTATTATTTTACCCTCCTTCATCTCCCTCCCCATCTGTAGTTAAAGCCCTCCCCCATTTTCCTCATTTCCCCCATCAGGTCACTTGTACCCTGCTATTCCCTCTCTATTGCTCACCCTGCCCCACCCCCCTCCACAATGCCCCCTTTGACTTGCCTGGTTTCTGCAGTTACTCCAGGTTATGCGCTCACATCTGAAGAAATGGAGCTTGGAGCCCCCTGTTATGTGATCCTTCTCATTTCCACTCCACTCAAAAGCCGAGTGGACGCCCTCTAGTGGTTAAACTAGCTAGTGTCATGATCCTCACTTTTGAAGGACCTAGCAGGATGTGGGTGCTGCCCTGAGGTTAGACGATTAACACACCAAACTCCACCCATCAGACCTTCTGTGATGCTTGGAGTGGAGCTAGCCATGGATAAGACCTCATGTTCTGCCACTTTATCCTCTCCTCCTCTTCCTTTCTTCAGTCATAAACCAACTAGGAGGGATAACAGTTGATAAAGTGCTTGCCTTGTAAGCAAGCAGATCTGAATTCGAACTCAAGAACCCATGACAAAAAGCCAGGCCTAGTGATGTGTGCTTATAGTTGCAGTGTTGGGGAAGCAGAGATGGGCTCACTGGCTGGCTGGCCAACCTAACCTAGACTAACTTGGTAACTCCAAGCCAATGAGAGAAGATGTCTCAAAAAACAAGGTAGATAGCACCTGAGGAATGACACCCAGGGTTGTTCTCTGGCCTCCACGTGTAATGCACAGTCTCACATGTAGATGTACCTGCCAACACACATACACACAATTAAATACTGCACGGAATGTTGTAATTGTCTATATTTTCTAAGGTGTAGCGTTCGTGGCACATTCTTTTAAAGTGTTTTAAACTGTAGAACTGAGAGGTCCATCATTCAGAATACACCTACTATTTGTTGATTTTTCTAGTTTGTCGCTGTGGTTTGGGATATGGTTTGTNCCCTCCTACCCCAAGCCTTCCAGTGTTGGAAGCTTGGTCCATAGTGTGGTGACATGGGAAATGGAGTGGAGGCTTTGNGAGGTGGAACATAGCGGGAAGTCCTCAGGTCATGGAAGGCACTTTGGCTTGTTTCTGCCTGACCTACCTAAGATCATGCAAGGTCTGATTCGGCATTACAGGTATTAAGGTTTAGCATCTCTCAGAAAGCTTCCTGATGCCACCTTCCTTCCACTCTCCTTCCATCACTCTTGGCTAGTCTGGACCACTCTGCTCTGCTGCTGTCTCGCCCCTTCCATAGCATTCTGTTCCCCATTGTGTGTCAGAGCTGCCATACAGTGTAGCTCACATCTTTCTTCTTTTCCTTTAGCCTCATATTCATGTGCTCTAGATAGGCCAGGTGATTCTGGAGAAAGATGCTTGGGAGGTCAACATTGTAAGATTTTAGACATCTGCTAATGATGTATTTTGCCATTGTAGCTGGCAGCATGGCTGACGGAATTCTACTAGGCTGGAAATAACTAATATAGGTAATTTTTCATATGCTTATCTGCCATTTTTATATCCTTTACTGATGAACTTGCCTATTTTTTGCCCATATATTTCAGTAGGCTATGTATTATTACTGACTTTTGAGAGTTGGCATTCTTGAGGGCCATCATGTTTCTGAATGCTATTTATGTCATAGATGTAGCTTTTATGGCTTGAAATTGAACTACCTTAAAGCTTTTGTATAGTAAGCAAAACCCAGTGGGTACTGTCATGGTGCCTTTTTCTGTGCAGTCACTGCATGCCCCTGACCTGGGACTCAGTGCAGGACAATGACCTATGAGTCTTAGGAGTGTTTTCCTAATAAACACACTTCGTGTAAAACAAAAAGTGCACATATTTTCTCATTGTATGAGTCTTTTGGTTTCTTATTGTCTTTTTGACAAATTTCATTCGCGTGTGTATGTGTGTGTGTGTGTGTGTGTGTGTGTGTGTGTACTTGTGTGTGTACTGCATGTGCCACTGCACATGTGTGGAGATGAGGGAACACCTGAGGGAGTTGTTTCTCACCTTCCACCATGTGCTTCCTGGTGATCAGACTCAGGTCATCAGGCTTGGTGACAAGTGCCTTTACCCACTGAGCCATCAGGCCAGCCCCTTTAATGTATTTTAAAAAGCAAAGGATTTTAATTTTTCAAGTCTCATTTTTTATTTTGATTATTAAAGGAATCATAGTTTTGACAAATTCTTGCCTAAACCAGGTCACAAAGATTTTTCTTCCATATTTTCTTCAAGTAGTTTTATTTTCTTCAAGTAGTTTTTGGATTTTATGTTTAGTTTTTTTTTTTAAATAGTCTGAAGTACAGATTGAAGGTTCTTCTCCCCCCTCCCTTCACGGATATTCAGTTGGTCTAGCACCCTTTGTTAACCTTATTTGTTACTCAGTCGCTTTTACATCTTGGTCAAAAACTAATTGTCCATCATCTGTGGGTCTATTTCTGGACTCTCTCCTCTGTCCCAGCTATCTGTTTCAGGATCTCAATGCCATACTGCATTGATTATTGTGGTTTTACAATGAACCTTAAAAAGAATGTGCTTTTTTATTCTTTTTATTCAGTTTCATTCTTTTTCCAAAATTTGGTTATTTTTTGAGTCATTACCATTTAAATATGTGTTTGAGAATGAAGTTATCAACTTCTGCAAAAATGCCTGCTGAGATTTTAATTGGGATCACGCAATGGATGATTAAAATCTTCAGAGCATTGTTTCCTCCTAAACAAGGTGGAACTTATCGTTTATTTGGTGAGCTGCTTTGTTTTTGTTTTTGAAACAGGGTTTTTCTGTGTAACAACTTTGGCTGTCCTGGAACTCACTCTGTAGATCAGACTGGCCTTAAATTACAGAGATCGAAGGCGTGGGATTAAAGTTGTGNGCCACCATTGCTGGTGAGCTACTTAATTTTAACTTGACACAACCAAGAGTCACCTGAGATCGAGAGTCTTGCTGAAGAATTATCTAGATCAGATTGTCTTGTGGGCATATCTGTGGGGAATTCTCTTGGCTGTTGATTGAGNTGCNAAGACACACCCCTAATGGTGGCATCATTTCATGGCTGGGCCCTGGGCTGTATGGNTGTAAAGGAAGCTAGCTGAGCTACTGAAAGCAAGGGGCCATGCATTTCCTCTCTNTGCTGGTCTGTGGGTGTGACACTGAGTTCCTACCTGAACTTCCTTGCATTAATGGACTGTAACTTAGAATTCTGAGCCAAATAAGCCCTTCCTCCCCTAAGTTGCCATTTATCCGTATAGTTACCACAGCAACAGAAACGAAATCAGGACATTTGGGTCTTCCTTAGTTTCTTTTCACAGATCTGTATTTGTCCATGTATATTGTTTGTCAGATTTATTTGCCAGAATTTCATGTTTTTAAACTATTATAAATAGTATTTCAAGAACTCTCCCCTTCCAGTATAACAAAAAATTGGATTAAGTTTTGTAAACTGTTCCTGTATTTTGAAACTTGGCTAAGCTCACCCGCTCTAGTAGCCCTTTGGGGAGTCCCATCAGGTTTCCTGCATAGAGATTATTGTCTGTGACTGAAGAGGATTTTAACTTCTTTTCCAATCTAGAAATTATCTTTCTTTTTCTTAACCTTATTGCCTTGGTAATAGGCTCCAACATTATGTTAAACAAGTGATGAGAGCAGGCCTCAGTGGTCTCTCCCATATATTACTAGGAAAGTGTTTGGTCCNTCACAGTTAAGTATAATATTAACTGCGAGATTTTGTAAATGCCTGTGTGTGAAGAAGCTTCTTAACTTTGCTGGGAGTTTCTCCATTTTTTAAAGTTTGAGTATAAATGTTGGGTTATGACAGATGCCTCTTTGCAACTATTAATAGTGTTGTGGATTTACTTGTAGAATTTTACATTTATTTACTTTGTGAGTGTTTTGCCTGCATGTATGTATGTGCACTATATGAAGGGGTCAGAATATGGTGTCTGTCCCCTGGAACTAGAGTCATGGATGTTTGTGAGTCACCATGTGGCTGCTGGGATTCAAACCCTTGTCCTGTGCAAGAGCAACAGGTACTCTAAACCACTGAGCCATCTCACTAGCCCCACATTTACGTTCTTAGTTTGTTGTGAAGTGTGTTGATTGACCCTTACATGTTATGTCAACCATGTGTTTCCAAGATAAACTCCACTTTGTTNTGAAGTGTTGCCACTTAGGATATGCATGTGGTATGCTTGTAAATGTTTTGTTTAGAATTTTTGCATTTATATTCATGAGTTGTTATTTTTTCTTCAGGGTAAAGCTGACCTAATAGAGAAGTACTTACACACTGACACACACAC
>LZPO01055170.1:240138-256890 GCA_001675575.1 Neotoma lepida
ATGATGTAGCTTGTGTCTTTCAAGGAGTGTGTCCTCATCCTGTGTTTTACTTGCTTGGTGACATTCCCTTCTGTGTATCTATAAAAACAACATTGATGTCACCTGCCCCAATTCTGACATCAGTAACTTGTGTCTTCTTGGTTTTCCCAAGTGCTAGAACTGGAACTTCATCAATTTTTTAAAACCTTGAAGAATCACATACTGCTTTCATTGTTTTTTTTTCCTGATGTTGTTTTTGTTTTATTGTTTTCTGCTCTGACCACAGTTTCCCTTCTTCTTAGCTTGTGTTCAGTTTTGTTTCCTGGTTTAACGTGGCAGCTGAATCCCTTGACTTGAGGCCTTTATTCTCCTGTGTGTGCCATACACTGTCCTCGGTTGTTTAAGAGCATCCCATGGATTTAGTGTATGTGTTCTCATTTCCTCTCACTGCAGAATGCTTCTCATTTCCTTCTTGATAATTCTACTCACCAGAGAACATACGTATGTGACTGAAGTTCCATAAAATTGGTTTACGACCTGGAATATGCTGTGTCTTGGTTGAAAAAAAAAACAAGCTTCACATGCACTTGATAAGAATGTATTATGTGTGTATTGAGTGGAATGCTCTATAAATGTCAATCAGATNAAGGTGACTGACATTTTGTTAAAATCTTTCTGTTTGTCTACTTTATTGATTACTNTGGGAGGAGTGTTACATCTCTAACTGTAATTCTGGATTTCAGTATTTCTTCTTGAACCATTGATAACCATTGATAACCATTTGGCTGTGTATTCTAGAGAGCTATTGTCAGGGCCAAAGTTTGAAATGATTGTATCCTCTTGGTGCACTGGNGTGTCTGNGTCACCAGTGAGACTTCATTGCTGGTATTAGAAACAAGCATCCTTTGTTCCCACACTTTCTTAATGTGGCATTACATGAGAAAAACTATTGCTAGAACAAAATGACTGTGCATGCATTGTGTACACGAGGGGGGTGGGCAGGGAGAGAGATCCCAGGCCTAAATTGTGGGCAAAAGTAGAAGTTACATTGCTTTGTAGCTTNTTTTTATGATCATATCCTGAGCATATCCTGCAATAAAATTGTTTTACAATAAATAAGACTGAGAAAAGACTCACGTCTATACAATTGGAAACTATGGTAATTAATTTTTTAACTTTTTTTTTTAATGACATCTGGTAGGTAGCTTTCTACTTGAGTCTTGCCTGTTACACAGTTTACCAATCACTAACATGCAGTTGGAATATGGTCTGTTTACATTAATCAGAATACTGATATCATAACATTTAAATCCATCTTCTTNCTGTTTGTTTTTGGCTTGATTTGCTTGCTCACATTTTGATTTGTTTTTAGAGCTTTGGCTGGATTATTGGCTATACTTTGTTGTGATTTTAGTGTGTTCTTTAGGGTCGCAGCATGCATCTGTAACTTATCACAACCTACCCTCAGATGATATTTGGAGTCCCCACGCACTGCATAAGAACCTCTGGCATCCCCAAGCATCTCCTGCATGTGCCTGTCACAAGTTTCTGTTATGTACATTATGAAACTCACAGTCCACTACTATTCCAGAGATGTTCTTAATACCACTTGTGNACTTGTGTTTCCTTTGCTCGGAAGGGCTCTGTGGCATTGCTCATAGTGCTCATCTTCTGGGGATGATACCTTTTTAAGCTTTGGCATACTTCAAAGTGTCTTTCTTTGTTTCTCCTGGGTTTTTTACCTGATTTTTTATTTCTCTCTTAATTCAATTTCTCTATGAATGCTACATTAAGTAAGTTTTGTTGATTTTCTCTTCTTTTTATGCTTTTGACTTTTTTCTCTTTTGTCTGCTTTGGGTTGACTCTCTTCTCCCTCTTATCTTCCTCCTTCTTTCCCTCCCATCCTTCTATCCATCCATATTTTTGTGAGGCAGGGTCTGAGACTGGCCTGGTTACTCTGCATTGATCCTCCTGCCTATTGGTCTTCTGAATGCTGGGATAATAGGTGTGAGCCACCATGCCCAGCCCTGCAGTTCCTTGCTGTAAGGATTTATGCTGTTNATGGAGACCTTTTCTCTTCTCTGGTATAGGCATCTAATACTATACNTCCCCTCAGCAGCCATTTGGTTGCTTTGACATCTTTGCTCATTTTACATTAATTCAAGTGTATTTATATTTTCAATTTCTTTGCTATTTTTCTCCATATGAAAACTGTTTAATTTTCAAGCATTTGGAAATATTCTGTCTGTTGGTCTGTCTGTGTATGTGTGTGATATATGTACATACTGAGGTGGGAATGTGGACATGTGGGAGGAGTGCACAGGCATGTGTGTACATGAAGGCTGGCAGTTGACAGCTAGTGTTTTCTCAATTGTTCTCCACTATTTTGGGAGACAGGATCTCTTGGTGAACCTGGAGTTCATCGAGTTGGCTGTGCTGAAAGCCAGTGACTCTAGGGATCAGCTAGGGTTACATGTGCTCTGAATCCTGCTTTTATGCCAGCCATCAGGTCCTTATGCCTGCACATCAGGCACTGACTGAGCTGTCTCTCCAGCTCCCGCATTTTCTTACTGCCTTTCTGTTACTGGTTTCTTTTAAATATTGTAAGGTTTGTTCTATTGTTTAGTGCATAATTTATCTTGTTGAACCATTGGAAATATTGTCTATTCTGTGCAAATGCTATGTATGTCAGCTAGGTTGTGTTAGCTGGTTTTGTTGTTCTTTCCTTCCTTAACTCTGTTGACTTCCTTCCTATTATCAGGCGGGGGAGGCCCAAATCCCCAAATGTACTTGTAGGTGGCCTGTTTTCTTCCATGCCCGTCAGGTATAGCTTCATGTATCTTAAGGCTTTGAAGCCCAGTTGTTTGGGGCACAAGTATTTAGGTTGAGACAAGGCCCTGGCAGGGGATGCTTCCCAGTGTGCTGTTCCCTTCCTTGTTTCCAATAAACTTTGCACTGCTTTCCCTGACATTAATGTAGCCATTGGAAGTATGTCTTGTAAATAGCATTTTGTTGGATCATGATTTTTAATTTGTGTCTGTTGTACATGAGTGGACATCACACACACACACACACACACACACACACACACACACACACCCCTGTGGAAGTAGAAAATCAACCTTGGGTGTCATTACTCCCCAGGCACAGTCCACCTTGGTTTCTTGACATGAAGTCCCTTGCTGGCGTGGAACTCACAGGTAGGCTAAGCTGGCTGGCCAGGCAGTCCCAGTGTCTACCTGTCTCCACCTCTAGAATGGTTGGCAGATATTCTGGATATCTGCCANTGCACCCCTCCCTGCACTGGGATTACAAACACAGGCCACCACTCCTTTCTCTTTGCTACCTAGGTGCTCAGGATTGAACTCACACCAGCAAGACAAGCTCATGACCACTGTACAGACTGCAGTTTCCTCAGCCCTGCCTTGTGTTTCCTGCATGCTGCTGCTTGCTGAGTTTCAGTGTCTGAGCTCCCTCCTGGTTGCTGGCTTGGGTAGCTGCACAGTGACAGCTGTGTCCTTTGTGTTTGGCTGGTGTTGTTGTCTGTGAGCTGCCTCTCTTGCCAGCTCCCCCCTTCCTGTCCCTCTGTCTAGAGAAAGCCCTTTCTTACGACTCTTCTTTCTGTGCTCATGGGTATTTCTGGGTACCGGTGTCTCCAGCTCCAAGTGTGGGCAGTAGGAAGCAAAGGAAAACCTAGGGAGCATCCTGCCATATCAGGCCAGTGTGTCGAGGCCCCCCCAGCTGGTGGCTGCCTTCTGCCCCTCCTCACTGTCATCTTGTGGTTTATTTATGACAGTTAGGGGCTCTCAGTGTGCAGGATGGGAATAATCAGGAAAGCGTGGTCCCTCTGTCTTTCTGGTACAGATTTCCTCTCTTTTGCAATTGAACAGTNTTTGACTTGGTGCAGAGTCTTGGGTGGACAGTCTTGCTTTATCTTCTCGTTAAGTTGCAGACGTTGTTCTCCTAGTCCATTGTCTTTGCACCTGAATTATCTTCTGTAAAAACAACTCTCTAACTTTGCTCTTGTTCTTTTCCACGTAATTTTTCTGATATTGAGCTACTTGATTGTTTTGGTGTGAGTTTTTTTCTTCATTTGTTTGTGCTTGGGCTTCATTGAGATTTTTTTTTTAATTAATTGATTGATTTTTTTAATATGCTGAAAACATAATGTAATTTTCATTCAAATCTGTAAATGAACTCTGAATATATTTCCCTATTCCTCCTTTATGCCAGGCAAGCACTGAGCCATACCGTCAAGTCCTAATTGAGATTCTATCTGTGGGCTTATGACATGTAAAAAATCCTCCTCCAACAGCAGATGATTCAACTGAGTTAATGATAAATATCACCTTTCTTTAACTTGTAGTCTGATGTGTGCTGCTCCTCTACTGTTTATTTAGTGGGTAGGTGTCCACATTCATCAGGTACAGAGAGGACTTTCCTCCACCATGCTGTTTCAAATGCTCAGAGACACAATTGGAATATGTGCCCAAATCAGGGGCCCAGCTCATTTCTCAGAAGACACAGAGTTGCTTTGAGGGGANGGAAGTGTGTGGCGGAATGGGCAGGTGTTATAGCACAGGCTGAGAAGCAGGGAGTTGAGTTTGAAGTCCACTTCTGTTGCTACATGTTGGGAATGCTATTAAAATCTGGAGAGTCCAGTGTATCAGACAGGGAAGGTAGTGTTACCTGGCTCATAAGGCTGATGCGTGGATTATATAAGTGAGTGTAAAACATGATTAAGTACTGATGAAAATGGGGCGTGTATGTGTGTGTGTTCACACACCTGTGCACACTCACATGAATGCAGGAGGAGGACATTGGATACCTTGCCATATTCCTTTGAGATTGGTTCTCTTACTGAACCTTGATTTTTTTTGGGGGGGGGAGCTGAGCTTCCTAAACAACATGCTCCCAGGATCCACTTGTCTGTGCCCCTCAGTGCTGGGATAACAGTGCTCAAATTACCCCAGAATTTACATGGGACTCCAAACTCAGGTTTTCATGCTTGTACAGCAAATCCTCTCTTACCCACTATGTTATCTTGACAGCATCATTAAAGGTGTAGACCAGGCTGGCCTTCAACTCATGATCCTCCTGCCTCTGCTTCTTCAGAATATCCTGCTGGCATACACTGCCATGCTGGCAGTTTTACTTATTAAAATAGCTTGAGCTTCATAGCCAAATTGGACAGAAAATACAGGGACTTTCCACATGCTTCCCAACCCTTCCCTTAATGCCTTGTCTCACACCAGAGTGCATCCTTTGAGATAACTACTATGGCAGCATTGCCACACATCATCACCTTAAGCTTTGCTCTCAGTTTTAACTTCTGTTAGTTTTGGCAGGTACATAATGACATGTGTCCACCATTGTGGTCACATAGAGAATAGTTTCAGTGCCTTAAAAAGTCCCTGGGTTCTACTTGTTCATCTCATCTTCTTTCCAGGAGCCCCCGGCCCAACTGTTCCCATAGTTTTCTTTTCCAGAGTGTTATGGACTTGGGTTCACACTGTTGGTGGCTTTTTCAGATTGGTTTCTTTCAACAAATAAAGTGTGTCTAACATTTCTCNACNTCTTTTAATGGTTTAATAACAGGAACACTTCTCTTTAGTGGTCAGTACTATTCCACTGTCAACTCGCCCCCTAAAGGCTACCTTGATTTCATCTGACTTATGGCAGTCCTGAGTATAACTGCTGTAAACATTTGTCTATGACTTTGTAACTCAGGTAAAGAACTGGGGTGCTATTGCTGGGTCTTCTGGGAAGAAGACTTCTTCCTTTGTAGGGTGCTGAGGGGTTCTTTCAAAGCAGTTGTACCATTTGGCATACCCAGCAATGACTGTGAGTCCCCGCTGCTCCACATCCTAGCCAGCGTTTGTTTGTATCAGGTGTTAGGCTTGAGGTTTTCTCCTTCTGAGAAGTTATGTCATTGTTTTAATTTGCAATTTTCCAGTGATGTAAGATGCTGAGCATGCTTCCATATACTGTTTGCTGCCTGTATGTCTTCAGTGAGATGTCTAGATATTTTGTTCTTTTTCTAGTGAGATCATTCATTTTCATGTTGAGTTTAAAGTGTTCTTTATGTATGTTGGAGCTGTTCCTATTTTTATTATAGTATATCATTGTCCTAAGTGCCTGCACAAGGGATTTGTTTTGAAACCTGAGCATAGCTGGAAAAAAAACCCCACATACAAATATTTTTTCCTTTTTTTGTGGGAGAGATGGAGAAATAATTTTTTTTCTGGAAAAGAAAAGATGGTTTTTCTACGTTGCTTTGATCTAGAAAGCTCTTCAGGCTGTCTCTTGTAAGGAGCCTGCACTCCATGTTTCTTAGTCATTGATGAGGAATGGAAACTGCCACTCAGCTCAGCATCCCTTCCCTTCTGTGGATCCACTAGGAATCCAGGGCTAACATCAAACCTGTTAGCAAGTCACCTTAACTTCCAGACAGCTCTTCTGGCCTGGATTGTTCTATTCAAACTAGTTGCTATTGCTACTGAGGANAAGCTTGCCCTGTAGTGGGGAGGAGGCTTTATATTAAACTGTCTGGCTCCTGCTCTTCCAGCTTCACAGTGATGGGTTTATAGTACAGGACTCATTTTCATTTTATGTATTTTTATTTACACATCAATTCTTTTGGAAGTAATTTTAATTCTCTGTGTTATGAGAGAGGGGCTCTGTGTCTGTGCATTCCTATATAGAAGAAAGAAAATGATTGTTTTTAATGCAGATTTGAAGGAAATATAATGGATTTCAGCTACAACAATTTCTCCTCATTTTAGAAGAGATGAACACCTAGTTAGATGAACAATGTCATTCCTCCTATAATCGGAATACATCCTGTTTCCATGACAACCTGTACTTACCAGATTGCCTGGTAAAAGAAGTATTTTGATTCTGTCTTTGGTAAAGGACTTGACCACTTTCTTCTTCATTGTGTTAGCTTAATTCTATTTGGGGCTTCCCCCCCCTTATCTTGGGCTGCTTTTGAGAGCAGGGCCTTGAGCCCATTTTAGAGGTAGATTTCCTTCAGGATGAAAGGAAAGGCCTCCCCAGCCCAATGCTGATGACCACAGGAAAGGAGGACAATGCCACCGTTCAGGTCATAGTCATTTTTTGGTACCTCCTCATTAAATTAAATCAACAGCCACAATGCCCCAACTTAGGAAGACACTGTTTGATCTGTGGAGGAACCGTTCTACTGTTTGTTTACATCTGGACTCTCTAAATGGGAAGCTCTCTCCCCACCACTAATTTAGATCTTGTCTTTATGGATGGTCTGTGTCCTCTTACAGCTAAATTCTGTTCTTGCAAAGAGATTGCTGTTAATGATTTTCTCTCAAAATGAAAAATAGGGAATTATTTGCATCATTAACTATGCTTTTTCAAAATTTGAGAAATAACAGCCCTACATTTTATCGACAAGATTATGTTTCATGTAACATAAAATATTTAAGTCCAATATGGTAAGAAAATATGACCCTTGGGCATTGTAGGAATGATAGGGAATTGAACAAAATTGTGGGAGTGTTCAGTCTAGTTCTGAGGAGTCTACTGGGTTTGGGAGAACAAAGTGATTATTNGATATTCCCAAATCATTGTCAACCATAGCCGTTATTTATAGCCTGAAACACTCAATATAAAGTTACCAGAGGGCCACCAGGTATCTCATTGTCTAATAGGCCTGATGTTTTGTAACAGACATCCTGGGTCAATAGGTACAAGTGATAGCCTCTGAGAATGAGTTACTAAGAAGCTTTTAAAGCAATGGTACAACACACAATGTAACAATATGTGTATGCTGTGTAACAAATGAAAATAAAAACAAGTGAGACATCACCAGGCCTCTCTGTATTTACCATCCCTGCTGATAAATGTCCCAGGTCAGGAGACTTAGTAACTATAGAGGTCCCCCCCCCAAGTCTTTGTCTGCCGGCATCTTCATGGTTCTTAATTAACACTTAGCATGGAAGTTACAGTCCTGAAAATGTTATACAATCATATTATTTTTTAAAATGTTGGCTTCATTTTAAATCCTACTTTATTTTTCTTTACTTACCGGCTGCCCATCAATTGATGATGAATTCCCAAGCTTTAGTGTACTCAACTCTTCNGAAGTAAATTGTTGTTTGTTTTTTACTCTTTTTTGGGGGGGTTGCCAGCCAGCTCCCAAATAAAGCACACACAGAGGTTTATTCTTAACTTTAATGCCTGGCCTTAGCTTGGCTTATTTCTAGCCAGCTTTCCTTAACTTATATTATCCTGTNTACCTTTTGCCTCTGGGCTTTTCCTATTCTCGTACTTCTGTAAATCTTATTCTTACTCCGTGGCTTGCTGTGTAGCTGAGTGGCTGGCCCCTGGAGTCCTCCTCCTTCTCTGGCTCCTTCTTTTTTTTCCTCCCAGNTTTTTCCTTCTATATATTCTCTCTGCCTGCCAGCTCTGCCTATCCTTTCTCCTGCCTTGACATTGACTGTTTGGTTTTTTATTAGACCATCAGGTGTTTTAGACAGGCACAGTAACACAGCTTCACAGAGTTAAACAAATATAACATAAAAAAGTAACACATCTTAAAATAATATTCTACAACAGTAAATGACTTGTCTGGAGAGATGGATGGCTCAGTCCATTAAGTGCTTGCCCACACAGCACAAGTTCTGAATCCTCAGCATCTACATAAACATCTGGGCACGAAGGTGTGCTCCCACCTCTGAAGAGGCAGAGGCAGAGGGTCCCTGGATCTCACTGGCCTCCCAACAAAGCTGAATCAGTGAGACCAGCTCCAGTGAGAGACCCCATCTCAAAAAGGTGGACTGGACTGAGGACTGCACATGTGGACCTGTGGCCTATACTTACACATGCACAGTAACATATACACACTCACATACACACATGCCACCAGCACCACACCAANGGAAAAAAGAAGATACACGATTTAACAGAATATTTCCACAGGTGCTTTGATGAAGGCATCTTCTTCCTGCAGGGGTCACTATTCAGACATTTGTCAAGTACCCACACCATAAATATTTATAGTATTTTGTTTTTTGAAGTCTTCAGAGGCAAGCTCTCACCTCAGGGGCTTCGGCTAACTGACCTGCAGGTCTGCTTCTAACTGACCAGCCACTGCAGTTTGTCAGGTTTTCCAGGGCAGGATACTAGGACATGCCATTCAGTGCTCAAACTAGGTCAGTCCTAGGCAAATAAGGTTATTCATGCTATGCAGCCTTTGCCAACTTCCCCAACAGGGCAAAGGAGAANACTTCTATCCCGTCCACCAACACTATGGATGACTGGCCCTCGCAAGAACTGCCTAAGGGAACAGTGACAGACCACCATGCAGTCACAGCACAGGTCCCTTCCTTACCTGGAGTTCCTAAGGCTAGGCACATGACCATTATTTCTACAGCAACAACCAAAACAGAGTTAATTCCCAGTATCCCTTTTGNCAGAGTAAGTGTTCCTAAGTTGGGTATTTTGTGTCCCTGCTTGGCAGGGCTCTGCATCTCTCCGTATCTCACACAATGGAACTTTCCCTGACCATCAGAGGGNGGTTAGATTGTGAAGGGCAGAAAGGAGAAGTCTCAGGTGGTATGGAGGAGATGTAAGCACCACATTGTGGGAACCAAGTATAGANTGAATAAACAGGATCAGTAGATCTGATTCTCCCATGAGCCAGGTGGATGCTGAGAACTGGGATGCAGGAGTCGGGAGGGGCCAGGCCTGNCCCCATGAGTTCATGTTAAGGCTAAGCTTAGATACACCAAGGGAATAGGGGCAGGCTTGCTTGGATTGCAGATATTTTCAAATATATTCAATATATATTTACATATTTCCAAGAATATGTAAATAAAGGTATGTGTATGCACCTCTATTTATATACACACATGAGTATATATCCACATACATTTAGAAATAGACTTCCAACTGCGTTTGGAAAGGTGGGAGGAGGTGTGGAGGATTCAGATGCTAGACTGGAGAATTCAGACCTCAGCCTGTGAGAGGCAGCCATTTGGGGCCTTGAACAAAGAAGGAATAAAACAAAGCACATTGTAGGTGAACATGCTGTCCATGGACAGGAGGAGGAGTGGACAGGGAGAGCAAGACAGTCAGCATGCTTCATGTACCTCTTTCAGTTCCTTACCAAATCTTGGTGGTGTGCCAGCAGGTGGCAGACCTGCGCAGTGTGCTGAGACAGACAGGAAGAAGAAGGTCCCAACCTTCACCTCTGGGACCAGATACTCCAGTGTGGTAGATGCACTGTCAATTCAGGAAGCCTGTGACATGGGCTCTGAAAGAAATAACCAGCAGAGGGCGCTCTACATTTGAGTGGAGGCTTGGGACAAGAGACAGGGCAAACTACGAGGAGCAGAGGGACTGGGGGGTCAATAGAGGGACGGATGCACAGGTGCCNTCAGCCCTGGAGAAGTTCTGAGGACTGAAAAGAGAACAGCTCTGNCATGGAATCAGTGTTTGGAGGCTTGGACCCAGGCTGCTGTGTCAGCTGTTCAGAAGACATGGGTTGGAGGTCGGAAGGCTGGTGAAGCGGGTGTAGTAGCTGCCCATGATGTCCTTTGCTGAAACTCAGGAAGTAAGGAGCAGGAGTGGGTGGCATCCTTGAGAAAGAAGGAAGACCAACCCAGAAGGTGCAGAGAAAACAGGACATGACCCACAGCTGGCACATGAGTGTCTATGGAGTTCAGAATGCCCTGGCTTCATTGTTACATTTTTCTAGGCTCAGCAATCCAAAGACTGCACTCTTCAAGTCCAGTGCAATTTCCTTTGCCCCTCTTTTCATTTGCAGCTCAGAACCAGACCCTCAGGGACCGTTAGAACCTGTAACACTGGCTGAGGTCAGTAACACTGACTGAGCTTTTTACTGTGTGCAGCTTATAAAAGAGGGNACTCATGCTAAAGGGAGCTCGTGTTACCATTTCTTTTTCTTGAGTGAGAAANATGGGGCCCGGCAAGTTTAGTGTCCATGGATTGCAGTTAAAGCCTAGTTCAAACCCAGGCAAAGCAATTGTTGTTAAAGTACACTATAGTCTCTCCTCACCCCATTAGAGTCTCAGACTAGTTTCATGCCCCCGTCCCCACCCCTCAAAAGCCATGGCTTTGGGACTAAGCAACTGTGGCTTTGCTGGAGGTTCTATGCAGGTCTATGCCTCAGGCTTGTGTCTTTTTTCATGTTATGTCTAGGGGTTCTGGGGTCNGCCACCTAGTGGCCACAGGCNTCCTTTTTCTTTGGAATTCCTAGGCAGAAGACAGACAGACCTGGGTATTTATAGCACCACAAGCTATAAACGAGAAACTTGGTAAGCCTCAGAGGAACCCAGCACTGTAAACAGCATATNGCCAATGAGGACCTGCATCCATCCAACGAACATTTAACACGTGACTACAAATCTCACCGTATATTTGCACACACCCTTGTCTCTGCGACACAGGTTTCTCCTGCTTATATTGTTCACTGGTAATCTGAAGAGCCTAGGGATGGTGGCATTTGCATAGCAGATATGCAAGCATTCGTTGGATAGAACATTGGCAGCATCTCTGTGACTGCCCTGTGATGTGCACATTTTCTCTGTTAATGATGGCTTGCAGGGAATGTCCATTGCTCACAGGTGGGATCTTGGCACATGTGACTCAGACTGCTGGGATCTACTCCGTGCTGAGTTTTGTATGTAGCATTCCCATTATGTAGACACATGGTAGAACTGCCTCCTCTCAAAGAAACCAGCAGACATTTACACTCACATTCTGACTTTGGAGTAGAAGGTTTACCTCCCTGTTCCATGACAGAGTGTGTAAATGAAGGGAATGCCAATAGACTTGTAGTCTCTCCATGCATTCTTCATGGTTTAAAGGATGGACTGAGTTAGCATCCTTGCCTTTTCTTCCCTTCCAACTCCAACATTCTACTGTTTCTGTGCCTCCCAGGGAGTCGGATATGAGTGGAAGAGAGAGGACCACTTGTTACTAGGCAACCAGCACTCGCCTCACCCATGTTGCCATGGTGATGATGAAAGTTGGGCTGATGGGATTACCAGCTCCTGCTAATTGCACATGAGCACTCAAGGTCTCTGTCTTTTTCTTACTTGCTCACTGGCTTCAACCCTCTTGTTCTTCTAGGAACCATAGAGAGAGCTTCTCTCTCATCTGTAGTCCTCCTGGGGCATCCCTGGTACATTAATGAAAAGGGACTGGAAATGGAGCCTGGCTGTGCCTCTGAGTAGCTGTGTGACCTTGGGCAAGTTACCCAGCTTCTCTGGGCCTCCATTTCCTCATTTGGAAAATGAAGGGGTTGGAATGCTGACCCCTGTGGAAGGTTCTTCCTAGCTCTCAAATCCTTTGATGCCTAGGGAGCATGTCAGGGGAACAGACCACACTGTTACCAGGCAACCAGCAGGCACCCTGCCCAAGTTGCCTTGGTGACTGGATACTGGAGGGGAGGGGAGTCACTGCTGCAGCTAATTGCTTAATTATTTATGAGTGCCTCAAGTCCTTTCTGTTGTTTTTGTTGCTAGGGGCTGTGGGGTCACCTTCTCCTCTCTCCTGCCACCCCAAGGCTTCTGCATTGTGTGTTATGCAATGAGAGAGCACCTTGGCCTGGACCTCAAGCGACCCACGTCCTAGCTCCACCTTGTAATGTCCTAGAGCAGTGGCCTCAGGTAAGTCAGCTCACCTCTCCAGGCCTTGAGTTACCTCTTTCCTATAGCTATGTGCTTGCTTAGGGCAACACTAAGTGTCCCATCTCCCCAGAGGTTCTGGTTCCTGCCATCTACTTGTGAAGCGAGGAATACAAGTGAAATGCTCCTAATTTGTTTTCAGTGAAGTATAATTTTGAAGCATAATGAGAATCAACATGTGTTCGGTGGGAAGGGGACAGAAGTGCTCACTGTTGCCTCTCCTTGCCTTAGTCATGTTGCCTGAATTCTTTATTAACCTAAGGTCATTTATATTTTACTCATTTATGTATCACCAANTTCCCAAATAGATTTCAGGCCTTCACAGTAAAAGATGCAGTTAGGTCATTAAAATGTAAGTAGAAATAAACATTAAAATAGAGGAGGCTCCTTCATTGATTGATAGCCATGTTAATCTAGAGACCAATGTAATTGTGAGCACCTTTGAAGCTAAAGCAAAAGAGTGATATATAATGCAGAAAAACTTTCAGACTTCTTCTGATCCTAAACCCTAGAAGGAATTTATTATGCAGCTTTTTATTTTATAGGAACTGCAGATAGAAATTTAAAACTAGACCTTTCTGGCTGAGTGAGTGTTATAGAGTGTGAGGAAGAGTCAAATGATGACTGTTTGGCTAGTTGCAATCATTAGAAAGCAGCCATCCTTTCTACTGATGCCTTAGAATTTCAGACAGATAAATGTCACTTAGTAAGTCTGAGTCCTCAAAGTCAGGAGCTATTTATAACTCACATACGTGGATATGTGCTTATCTTGTACAACTCGGCAACATGTATCAGCTTTTTAAATGCAGACAGCTGTTCTCATCCTCCAAACTCATCCTGAAGTAAGNCTGTACAGATGAGGATGTAATTATGAAGATGCCCGTGGTGGACTTCCTTCTAAAGAAAATGGCTAGAAAGTACATACTGTCGGGGGCTACGTCTTTACAATGAGTCCTGTTGACAACCTTAGGGGGAGGTAGATTTGTGTTTTGATATTGAAAAATGTTGAGAGACATAATGTTAAATAAGAAAAGGAAGTGCAGCGTTGATGTTAAATGCATCTGTTTCTTCTATAAAAAGATTGGGAGATACAGTTTTTAAATTGAGATGTATGTTTGTATGCACAGATGTGTATTTTTCTAGAAGCTGTTAGCAGCAGTTTCCTCTGGGAGGCAGATTGATTGTCTTGGGAGGGAGAGAGACCTCTCCTCTAGGACTTACTTTTACTCACTGGACCTTTATTTTTCACTCAGATGGGCAGGAGAGCCTGGCAGTGGAAACCTTGAACTCTAGAGTCTCAACATACCTGTTCAAATCCCAGCTTTGCCATGTACTAGTCATGTGACTTTAGGGTTAACCTACCTACTCTGTCCCATATCTGTAAGATGGGTGGAGATAGTACCTTCTGTTATTCATTTTTGCTCTTTTTGAGGGGGCCTGTCACTNACCTCCCAAATAAATCACACACAGAGGCTTATTCTTAATTAGAAATGCCTAGCCTTAGCTAGGCTTAGTTTCTAGCCAGCTTTCCTTAGCTTAAATTATCCCATCTACCTTTTACCACTGAGCTTTTCCTGTTCTCTTACTTCTGTAAATCTTACTCTTACTCTGTGGCTTGCAGTGTAGCTGGGTGGCTGGCCCCTGGAGTCCTCCTCCTTCTCTGTCCTTGATTTCTCCCTTCTCCCAGATTTCTCCTTCTAAATATTCTCTTTGCCTGCCAGCCCCACCTATCTCTCTCTCCTGTCTTGCTATTGACCGTTCAGTTCTTTATTAGACCAGTCAGGTGTTTTAGGCAGGCACAGTAACATAGCTTCACAGAGTTAAACAAATGCAACATAAACAAAAGTAACACACCTTAATATTCTACAACAACCTTCCACGTCATATTATTTAAGGGGTACACAAGCTAATAGGGTAGAGCTCTCAGAAAGGCTCTAACAATGCTGTATATGTGCTTTTACAAAAAGGTTAAAGAAAGATTGGATAACAAATGCATCTGACCAGGTGGATCCTAGTCCCTCAGTGATGGAAGACTCAATCAAATAGTCACATTTCCAGAATCTTGTGCTATATGGAAGCTATATTTCAAGAAGGGATCACAAAGCACACATATTGTTGTCATTTTATCTTACCTTGGCTAGTTGGTGGGGAAGACAGTGGTCCTGAGTTCAGGACAACCTGTCATGAATCTATAAAGCCCTTATCCCTTCGTGTTCCCCAGCTCCTCTCCCTCAGGCAGAAAGCAAACTGAATGCTGTCTGATAGAAAATGGACTAGGTGACCAACTCCATGTCCCCGGCTGTTGGAGGCCAGAAAGGTACTATCTCGGAATTTAGGTTAAAGAGGGTGTCCAGGGGGCTCCCAGCATGCCTCCAGGCTTTTTCCTTTCTCATGGAGAGAGCAACAGAGGCCTAGGAGGAACCTTGCTAGAGGGTTCCTCTTGTTATGCACTCAGAAGTCTCATGGCTACACGTGTAGGCTGTGTGTACAGAGCTGCAGCTTCCTCCCTCTTCCTCTGCCATGCTTGGAGGCAGACCTGGAGAACTTTGGCCGACTCTGAGGAGTCTCTTGGAATCTGGGCATTCTGTGGGAACATCCAGGAAGGGAAGGAAGATGGCCCTAACATTGAGTTGGACAACTTTGTTCTCACCACTAGGCATGCAAAGCTTCAATACTACATGGCCTCAGTGTGGCCAGATTCCATCTTCTAATACTTTGTTTCTGCACTCTCAGACATTGGAGTCTCTTTATCTGTTAGGCCATTGGTCCTCTCTCCATCTATCTGTCACATCCAACTGTGCTTCCATCTGCCCTTCCATCCCTGCCTCCCTCCTCCAGCCATCTGCCAGCCTTCCCATCCATCCAGCCTTCAGATTGCTGGTATGTCAATCCATCTCTCCTTCCTCCCTCGCACTGTTGGACTCTGAGGCTCCATCCACACTGATCCATTGGCCGGACCTTCCATCTGTCCTTGGCCCCAGCTGCAGGGCCAGCCGGGTGACTGTTTCTCTGCCCTTCTCCCTCGGGTCCCTTGCTCCGGTCGCGGGCCGGCGGCCTTTGTTGGACTGGGGCAGGGCCGAGGCCGGCCGGGGCGGGGCGCGGGGCGGGGCGGGGCTGGCGCCGGGAGACTACTAAGGCGCTCGGGTCCGCGCGTCCGCGGCCTGGCCGGCGGAGAACATGGCGCAGCCCCCGGCTTCCGCGCCCCCCGGGGCGGGCGAGCCTCTCGGCCTGCCGCTGTCGGTGCTGCGGCCCGAGCCGGGCGGCGTCCCGCTGCACTCGCCCTGGACCTTCTGGCTGGACAGGTGAGGGCCGCGCCCCGCCGCTTTGTCTTGGCCGCGTCCTCGCCCCACGCGCGCCGCTGCCGGGGGTCTCGCGCGGGCGCAGCCAGAGTTCCGCGCGTTCCCAGATAGCGTCCAGCCAGCCCTACTGGGAGTAGCGGCGGCCCAGAAGAGGCTGCCCCCGCGTGTCCCTGGGGCGCTGGGCTTGCTGCGACCTTCGCGGCGACAGCAGTCGGAAAAGTCGGCCAGCGGCTGGGAAGCGTGCGGGCCGGGCTAGGACCTCACTGCGGGCACCTGCGCCTCTGGCCCAGGCAGGGGGTCTGGAGTGAGTTGAGGCTTCTGTGATCCAGGACTGCTTTATGGGGACAGCTCAGGTGCCCTGGCTCCTGAGAGGCCCCAGCAGAATCCCTGTATAAAATAGAAACTTTTCGCACCATCCTGGGTCTCCATCCTGCCTTGTTTTTCTTCTCAATGCTCAACGCCACCGCATTCTTCCAGTGTGAACTTATTTTCAGTTTGTTGCCAGGCCCTCCGTTGCTTGCCTTGAGCGAGATTCACAGAGCAGGGGCTGGCTTTGGATGTATGCAGAGTCCTGCACCTAGAACTGTGCCTGAGTGGTAGTAGAGCACCTAGTTTTGGTGCATGTATAGATGCATGGATATCCTGTCATCTTGATACCTGTCGCCTGTGTGGGTCACGATAACTCAAGTTGTTTACAAAAGTGCGTGGGAAGTTTTGATAAAAACTGTGTCTACCATGGTTTAAGAGTTAGGAGGAAATGTATGTGACAGTTTCCGGAGAGACTC
>LZPO01055171.1:0-11305 GCA_001675575.1 Neotoma lepida
GGGAGGAGATGGCAGGGAGGATTACTTAACAGCTGTCTTTGCCCTACCATATAACTATAATCAGCATCTTTAGTAACCAGAGTATAGGTAACTCCTCCCTGCATTGTGAAGCATGTGTGTCTTCATTCACCGCAGAGGAGCAAAGGAAATCACAAGCTCTCTTCTTGAAAGAGGAAGAGAGGGCTCTGCAAATCCTAGCTGTGCTTTACNGAAACAGGATATTACGTTATAAAAGGAAAATCCTTTTGTTGACATCCACTCAAGAACTGTTGCATAACAGCTGGAGCGCAGTGTGAGCTACCTTTGGAAGGAGGATTAGGATTTTACTCTCTGTTTGAAGCCAGAGAAGGGAAAATTGACTTAAACTGCAGTGAANTAGAGATTTAAGGAAATCTTACAAGGAAAACGCTTAGTGGGTCTGTAATAATAAATCAATTACCCCTGTAATTGGGTAAATACCNTNTGAATGGCAGAGAGCAGAGTCAAGGGTCTTTGGGGTTTGTATGGCTGTGGCTGTATGAGGTGCGGGTTAGGAATGCCTTCCTCTGTCAACATGCTACCCAGCCCATACACATGTGTTTCTCTGAGGTGGAACCCACGAAGGCCTTTTCCTTATAAACAAGCTAGTCTATCTATCTGCTTTGTGCAAATAAGGTCCCAGGCTTATATATTTTTTTTCAAGAGCTAGGACAGTACTTACTTAGGTTTGTCTTTTTAGATAAAAGGAAAAGCTAATTGAAATTTATCATCTCAAATACAATATATGCAACCATGGTTGAAAATTAGTTTACCTTTAGTGAAATTGTGCCTAGAAAATTAAATAAAATTAAATAAGGGTCACCCAGTGTTTAAGATATATGTAATAAAATATATGTGATGGCATCTATTACTGTACAAAGGACACATAATTTTATTCATACAATTCTATATTTATGCAACTCAGAAATTTCTAGATTCATAGAAATGTTTAACAAATAACTAAATTCTATTGTAGTTATATTACAAATATACAAAGATGTAAATGGTACTAGAATACATATCACTTAGGAAAAATGAAAGTATATGGGTTACATAGTTATAAAATATGTTTGTATATACAAATAAGGGAAGCCACTTATGAGTTCAAAAATTCTGATTTTTTGGTTANGAAAATCAATTAAAATATACTTCAAGTGTGCTAAACTATTATTTATATAAACCTAAAAGCTTCCAGACATTACACATAATTATGCCAATTTTAAAATAAATTTACAAAGAGCAAAAGTTCATTCATTAAACTTGTTTTAATACTTACAGCTCTTTAAGGTTAGAGAGAGTCTTGATTGCAGTGGGGAATTCATCAAGGTTATTATAATTTAAATCTCTAGAAATAAGTAAATGGTATTTTCAGTATTTCATCTAAAAATTCGATTTCCTCAATTCACAGGTTAAGTATTCCAATGCACCCATATCACAGATGGAAACTCTTTTTCTTTCTCTTCCAGGAGACAGTTTATTGGCTTGCTGCCAGCTAATGCTTTAAAAATAATGTATTGTATTTAGCTTGTGGGTGTGTGCATGCGTGTGAATGTAGGAGCACCAAGCACGCTTGTAGAAGTAAGAGAACAATTTTGGGGTGCTAGTTTTCTCCTTCCACTGGTAGGTTCCAGGGATGGAACTCAGTCAATCAGGTTGAGCAGCAAAGGCTTTAACCTGCTGAAGCATCTCTAAGACTACTGACCACCAGTAGTGTGAAAATAGTGGCATTTTAATAATCAATGATGGGGATGTTGTTCTGTATGCTGTGAATTTGTGTTGTTCTGATTGGTTGATAAATAAAGCTGTTTGGCTAATGGTGAGGCAGAATAAGGTTAGGAGGGACATTCTAACTAGGGGAGAGGAGAAGAAAGCAGAGCTGAGCAGATGCTGCTAGCTGCTGCCAGAAAAAGCAAGATGTAAAGGTACTGAAAGGCCACAAGCCACATGGCAAAATATAGATTTATAGAAATGGGTTAATTTAAGATGTAAGAGCTAGCTAATGAGAAGCCTGAGCCATTAGGCCATAAGTTTATAAATAATNTAAGTCTCTGTGTTTGTAAATAATATAAGTGGAAAATAATATAAGTCTCTGTGTGTTTATTTGGGACCAAGCAGTTGCAGGACGCATGAGTGGGAGAGATTTGACCTGACCGCAAGGCCTGGACAGGACACAGAAAAACTTCCAATTACAAATCAAGACACCAGTGAATGGAAATTTCAAGCCAAGAATCACTGGTGATGGGTCATTTAAAACAGGGAGGGACCTGTAGCAGCTTTAACTCCCAAGGATGGGTGATGCTTGATTGGTGGGTTCTGANCACTTCCTGATGGAGCTCTTCCTTGGGACCTGGTTCATAGAATTACCAGCCAGTGTTTGCACTCCTCAGTCCTGGGATGCATCCCCTGTCTTGTTCACTCCTTCCCATTTTAGAAAGTAGGACATGAGACCTGCCTTGTGCCTGGCTCCTGGGGAGAGCCTGTGTCTCACCCAGCCTGAAGTCCAGGACAAGACATATGTTTTTGGAAAGGTTTATGTGACACATAGGACCCTTCGCCAAGACATGTAGACTAGAGTTTCCCCTGAGTCATAAATGATCAACTCAGGTTGGGTGTTTGTCTTGGTCTGGGAGGCAAAGCTCTGCATTATCCTTCACACACAGAGATGGAAGAGGCAGAGAATCTCAAACCATTCATTTCTCTATCTGTAATGACACAAATGGCTTTTCAATCCCATTACTCACACATGTTTTATAGGCTTACTCCTCCTTATACCTACATCTTCAGATGAAAAAGGAATTGCTCTCTGGTCCCTGGGAATGGCAGATTTCCCAAATGACACAGAAAACTCTTTTGGTAAGGCAATCAGATGTGGTTAGATCCTCCTCGGTAGACAAGAATTGCTATTTAATTTTAAGAGAGAGATAATTTGACTGAGTTAGACATGAATCAAGATTTCTACTTGTCTGGCACAAGCCATCCTTAAGCTATTCTGCAGGCAGGAAACTCGTGTCTTTTGTGGACATAAATTTTTCTTCCTGTTTGTAAATCTCTCCAGATGCTCTGTTTTGATTAAATGAGGACTGGACCCTTATAAATTACTTGGCTTTCTAGTCAGAGAAAGGAAGAGGTTGGGAAGAACCAATTTACTGATTCTCTGTAGCCCTGGGCAAAGTGGGGCCAGACAATAAGATTCACAGATTTTTTGTTCTGAAATGTTTTACTTTGTGGTATTTATATGTATTTTTCTGTAAGTCTGGTTCCTTCCAGGACCAGGGATGGGAAAAGCACTCATGGAAACACCCAGTAAAGCTGATTTTTAAAAAAATATTTTTGCTCCAATTGTTCAATTAAAAGGGATAAGAAAGTGTCACTTAATGAGAGAGACCTTCTAACTTTTTCCTAGTGGCCGTTAGAAACTGCTTTCCCATGCTGTCAAGGTCCTGTCTGAATGAGTTCCTCTTTGACACTCATGGAGAAGTGGAGTGACAGGTTGTTCTGGAAGGAGAGTCATGGGTGTTCATTTGTTAGGAGAAGACACAGGAGAGACATGGTCTCTCAGGAAGCAGATTGATCCAGAACTGGTTAGAAACTAAATTGGCCATGGGTAAATTGTTAGTCTGCACACAAATGAGCAATGTTTCCTAAGGTCATAGAAGACTTGGTTTTGTCATTGCAAGACCTTGTGTAGTTTATTGTATTTCAGTATTGAACATNGGAAGTAGCTCAGGATATCACTAGAGCTACCTTGCTCTCCTATTATACTCAGAACTTTTGCTGCCTGTTACCCAGATGTATTGCACTTCACCAGCTCAACAGGGCATCAAAGAGCATGTCCTCTACCAGGAGGAGGCCTGTGCTCTAGGTAGATGGTGAGCTCCTCTGCCCTGGCTCTGGGATCCAGGGATATGATCAGCTGACTGGACCCGTTTATATTCAAGGTACCAACAAAAACCTGAGCTAGTTCTGTTGTTTATTGAGATGGGGGTCTTGCTATGTTGACCCAGGCTAGTCTCAGACTCCTGGGCTCAAGTGATATTCTACTTCAGTCTTAAAAATAGATTGAGACCACAGGCACATGTCACTGTGTCTAGTGGTACCTTTGACCTATTCTTTGAAAGCAGTATCTGGAGATAAACATAGATTTTCAGAATCGGCTTAAGAGAAAGGAGGAATTTCCAATTATGCTACAGACTAAATATGTAGCCTTGGTAAAGTAACTCAGTGGAGCCTAAGACAGGATAGAAATCTCTGCTCAATAGGATAGTTGTAAAAATTATTCAGACAATGTGTATCAGTGATCAAGTGATGTTGCCCCTTGATTACTTCAGTATGAACCATGTTCCTTATGAAGAGCCTGCATCTCTGGGTCTTTTTCTTCTCTTTCTTCAGAGGACTCAATTTACACACAACTGGTGATTTGTGCTCCCGGCAATAGGGTTGGCTCTCTGGGTGGAGAATACACGTTCCTAAGCAAACAGTCACCACTTACTGAGAACATCTCCTTTGGCTTCAATTATTCTCACTAATTTGCCACTCTCAAGAGATTAAAATAGAATCTCAGTTTTATTGTGTAGCTCTGTGGGGTGTGTGTGTGTGTGTGTGTGTGTGTGTGTGTGTGTGTGTTTGTGTAAGATAAAACCTCTGTAAATAGCTGTTTAAAGCTCAGGCAATTAACTAAACCAAACATCAAGTTTGGCTTTAAGGCAGTTTTGATTCCTTCAGAATATTCATGAAAACACTAGAAAAAAGGGAACAAATAAAAGGTCAACTCACAAAGTCTCCAGGCTGTGGAGCCCATCAAAGCATTTCTTTCCCAGGGAGTGGATTCTATTGTTATGGAGATGCCTGCAAGAGACCATTACCCGCAGTCATGAACAGTCATGAAGGCGTACTGCANAGAGAAAAGTCAGGAACAACATTTTGGATGTTTAAATCCTGAGAAAGGTGAAGCATGCACTAACGAAAAGGAATGAACATTTGAAAAAAGCCCCTCTGCTGCCTTCACTCATATTGTAAATGATTCTATAGCATAGACTTTAAGATTAACTATTGTTTGTGTGTGTGATGATTTAAGCGAGTCACATTTTTTGTTGTCATTGTTGTATTTTCCAATGTGGTTTGCTCATTGTGACTTGGGGACATAGCGTGCTCAGCAGAGTTACTGAGCATCACTGAGGGAGATGATGGCTTGGAAGGAGGGTCACATGTGGACTAAGCTTGTTTTGTGATGACTCCATTCCCAGGATTGGGCCACAGGTCATCAAGAAAGGATTTCAGCTATCAGAGACTAGAGATCACACTTTTTCTGCTGCCCAAGATTAGTAATCTTGACAAACTATTAGCGTGTGCAATTACCATCTTAGGCTCAATTGATAAATCAGGTATGCCAGAGTCAATGAGAAGAGTTGTGTACACAACTGCAAAGCAGACTAACTCCCAAAGAGGTTTTGGAAAATGGGTTGAAGGGAGGCAAAGTTAAAAAAAAAAATAGTGGTGGAAAAAAAGAAATCAAAGGCCATAGCCAGCTTCTTCAGGATCAGTGACATCGCATTCATGTGAGGAATTCAGAGCGGAAATTTGTTAATATCCTGTTAAATTTCTTTTCTTCCCAGACTAAGATCTTTCTTGTAATAAATAAAATTTTGGTTTCAGGTGAGATCTATATGTATTCATGGTCTTTTATATGCAACAGATGAGAGAAAGGAGAGAGAGAATAAAAAAAAAAAACGTAAGTGCTGAGTAAATCCAAGTAGACATTCTTGAGGCTTTCAAGAAGGTCCTGAAATCAACAGGAGACCTGATTCATGAAAAAAAAAAAAAGATAAATAAGTGCCCTCATAGGAGTCCATGCCGCAAAAGAAGAGACGGGTAATCAACTGCAGTAATGTAGTGGGCTGGCTGGTGAAGGCAGAAGAGAGTCAGTGGGCAGTGGGGGCAGGGCAAAAGTAGCCCCTCTCTATGCTCCCCAGTAAGGTTTGTGTCATAAATGACTGCCCAACCCACACACTTAAGGCTTGGCAGCCAACCTGTAATGTTATAGCAGATCATGGTGGGACCTATGACAGTGGGACCTAGTGGAAGGAAGCTAGGTCCTTGAGCCTTGTCCTTGAAGGAGCTACTGGGTCCCCGGNCGTTNCTGTCTCTCCTTATGTTTCCTAGCTGCTGTGAACTGAGAAACTTGGGTCTACCNTGTACTATCTGTCACAATGCTCTGCTTCGCCACAGGTCCAAAGCAAGGAGACCACTAGCCATGGACTGAAATCGCTGAAATTTGAAGTTCAAAGTGCCTTTCCTCCCTTTAAGTAGTTATCTTTTCCCTCCCTCTCTCCCTCCCTCCCTCTTCCCTCCCCCTTTCCTTCCTTCCTTCCTTGACAGGATCTTACTCAGTAGCCCACACAGCTTGACCTATATAGCTTCGGTTGGCTTTCAAATGCATGGCAACCTTCCTGCCTCTTAGTCTTCCAAACCCTAGGATTACAGGTGTGAGGCACCATGTCCAGCTTTATCTCAAGCATCTGTCCTGGGGATGGAACATNGACCAACACATCAAGCAAGTTGATCTTATAATCCTCCAAGCAGCAAGTGCATCCAAACATCAGCCTTCGATAAATGTTGGCTATTCTATTAGACACATGTGGCATACTGTTTTACTGCCAAAGAAGACTGATTAATTTCCAAACCATCACTTGAAAACCCCTTGGATTTTCTAAAATGATGAGATGTNAGTGAGGCACCAGTGGTGGTACATGCCTATGATCCTAACACTTGGGGGTGGTGGAGGCAGGAGCATCAGGACTTTAAGATTACCCTCGACTGCACAGCAAGTTCAAGGCCAGTCNACTTGAAATCTAGCTCTCAAAGAGAAAAATGCAAAGCTGTAGCAAGGCAGCATTAGTGTCGAGTCAATGTTCCCTTCTCTCCTTTTCTCTCCCTTCACCTCCCTTTCCTTTCTCCTATCTTTTTCTGTCTTTCTTTCATCAGTACTAGGACTCAAACTCAGGTACTGATTGATGCTAGACACTCTGCTACTGGGCTATATCCCCAGCTTGGGGATGATCTGTCTTCTTTTTCTTTAATCAACCAACCAAACAAACAAAAAGTACTTGTCAAGGCTGTGAGTGTAGTTCACAGATAAAATTTTAATACTTGTTTAGCTAGCATTTGTGATGCCTGGTTCCATCCCTAGAATTGTAAAAAAAAAAAAATCCTATTATTAATATATATATTGTTAATAATCAAATTATCTTTCAATATTTTTTTCATTATCTTTGTGATGATTTCTTTTAAAATATACAATGGATTCCACCACGGTAGAGGCGCTATTTAGTCTTTGCATGCCCAGCAATGTTTATCACTAATCGAGTATTTGATAAACATTGTAAATCATTGATACAACTGGAAAATTTGTAAGTCATTTTAGAGAGGGTCTCAGAGTTTTTTCCTCCCTTAAAATGCCTCCATTCAAGTTTTGAGGCCCAACACTTTAAGACCTCAGAGGGAATTTAGAAACCGTCAAAACATAGAGCAAAATCAATAAAACTCACAGCACCACCAGGCTGGAGAGGTTTCCAAAGGCAAGGTCTGGTATGTGGTGTATTTTGTTCAGGGCCAAGGTCATGGCTTGCAGTGCTGATAAACTTCTGAAAGCCTGGACAGGGACTTCCGTCAGAGCGTTGTCATCCAGCCAGAGGTGCCTCAGGGAGTGCAGGCCACTGAAACAGCTGGGTGGCACGTAGCTGATGTGGTTGGCATCCAGACGCCTGNAAGAAAGCAAACCAGATTGGGGAAAAACGAAGGCCAGGCNGAGGATGGACTTTGCCGAAAGAGTTTGCGTGTCCTCATTAGCCACAGCGAAACAGTCTGCGGAGCTCCAGGCCCCAGACAAACTGGAACGTTTCCCTTGTTTTGATCAGCTCTCTTCAGTCTGCTTAAATCCTTAAGCCCTCCTTAAGGTGCTCTCACTCTCATCCAGGCTTGCGGGTAACATGCTTTCATGCACTGGAGAGGCCTCTCTGAGGAGTAAAATTTCATCCCGTTCGTTCGGANACTACAAGGCAGGCCTTCTCTCACCTCCTTCCCACCCCAAGCCAAACGAATGACTTTGAGATNCCAGACTGTTGGGAAGAGACGGAGCAGTCATCTACTAGTTTGTTCCTAAGCGCTAGGAAAAGATTGCTTCAATATTTGAAAAGAATCAGGAATTTTGAAAGACTGTTAGATAGGCCTCTGGGAAGAGCTTCCAAACTGCTGGCTGTCTCGCTTAGCCTAACCACTTTCCTTGGGCAGATGTTTGTTTTTCTGACATTTTAAAACGAATAATAAAATTAGCAGCTTCCCAACTCTTGCGTCCTTTTTCCGTGTTTTGTTTCCTTCCCTTCCCCCTTCCTTCCTTCTTTCCTTCCTTCCTTCCTTCCTTTTATTTTAAATGGGGAAACACTTCCAAAGGTAGGTCTGGTTAATAAGCTGTTGTGGCCTCTGAACCAGCAGAGGGAGCGCAGTACATTTATTTTATCATAATTGAAGATAAACAGTAGGTGTAATTAAAGTGACCTAATGTTTCTTATGGAAATCACAAAATTGAGGTAGTTATGATTTTTTTTTTGTAAAGTACATGAACAATGGAAATACTACCAATCAGTTAGGCTTCCAACAGTCTTCACTCATTTTTTTTAAGACTTACATTTGCTTGCATTTTCAAAACTAGAATTAAAAACAAAACAAAACAAAACAAAACCCCCGAAGACTTGCATTTTATGCAGCTCATGTATTAGGAAAGATTAGAAAATCGTGAGAGGATTTAAAAGAACATGTTTTGGAAGCATTTAAGACTAAACAGATGCAGGAAGCACATGAGAATCGCAAAATAATCTCCTGCACACCAAATTTAAACAGTTTAGAAATAGAGAAAGCCCTCTGTAGTAGAAAGCTAATCTCTCTGGAAAGCAGCTTCCTCACTTTTGGCCACATACATCATTCTAGTCATCCCCCAGTTCCTACTTCTATCCCAGGAATGGGAACAAGTGACCCCTGATGGGCCCCGAGCCAAGTTTCAGTAATAATTGAGGTAAGGTCACTTGGAACAAATGTTAGGAGTTGGCTGTCTCTGCTAATACTCCCTCGCTTTTCTAGTAGACCAGNCATGATTGTAGGAGCGGAAACACGGTCTCCCGACACGGCAGGGTTCTGTCAACAAATGAAGTGGAAATGCTTGGGAGAATTCATCACAGCCTTTCTTCAGCGATGTGCCAGTGATAGGGTACTCTCGTTGGTTGTTTATTCTTTACGCTTTTGGCTTTTTTGCTCTTTGGGGGCCCGCACCCAGCTCCCAAATAAATCACATACGGAATCTTATTATTACTTACGAATGCCCGGCCTTAGCTTGGCTTGTTTCTAGCCAGCTTTTCTTAACTTAAATTATCCTCATCTACTTTTTGCCTCTGGGTCTTTTCTTTATTTCTGTAATCTTACTTTCACTCTTACTCCATGGCTGGCTGTGTAGCTGGGTGGCTGACCCCTGATGTCCTCTTTATCTTTCTTGCTTCTTGAGCGTTCTTTTCTCCTTCTATTTATTCTCTCTGCCTGCTAACCCCACCTATCCTTTCTCCTGTCTCACTATTGGCCATTCAGCTCTTTATTAGACCATCAGGTGTTTTAGNCAGGCACAGTAACACAGCTTCACAGAGTTAAACAAATGCAACATAAAAGAATGCAACANATCTTTGCATCATTAAACAAATGTTCCACAGCATCAACAAATGTAACACATCTTAAAATAATATTCTATAACAGGGTACAGTACAATCTCATCAAGGATGAAGAGGTAATCAATTTTATTTGGCTAGAAGTAAAGTCCATATTTACACTGAGTGTAACTACTGCCCTTACTTCAGCTCCAATTGTAGCCCACCATATAGCATGGGCCTCTGCGTTTTGGTCGGCAGATCATCTTTCCATCCTAGTTGCTCAGGCATTGACATTGCAAGTAGCTCCTAAAAGCTTTGAAAACGACAAACCACAGAGTTCAGTGCAGTGCTAGGGAACTGTAGAAAAGGCTTTTTCAGCATGGAATCATGGGTTTTTCTTCTTTGATATTTTAAATTGTGACCAGCAAGGAGTGCCCTGATATCAGTCTCCTATGTGAAGACATCTATTGTTAATGAATGAATTCATATATGTATATATGAATACATTCATTGGGGCAGGGATGCTCTGAGAATCATCTTTTTTCCCCCTCCCAGAAATTTTAAAATCTGGCCACACTACTATACAAGTTTTCTGTCTGAAATGAATGAGTCAGAATAATTCATCAGTGTCCTCACGTTCTCAATACTAACAAATACTCCCAGACCTATTAGCCCTTGACACAGACTTCNGGTGTCCTGAGCACACCATTGAAATGTCATTCTATGATACTGTTTCATCATTTAAGAAACTCCTGATAAGTGTCACTGGGTAGTGGCATGCATATGGTTGAGGAACTTTCGACACATGTATGAAAGTGTCAATATAAAACCCATTATTTTATAAATTAATATACACCAATAAAATATATGAAAAAAGGAAAATTCCCCCAAACAATGCTCCTAAATGTAGTGTTTCACAATTTAGTATCTGCCTGGCCTCAGTAGTTCCACCTTAACACAGAGAGAAGTTTATTGTTTATACTCAAGGGCCTTATCTGGTTTAGTTTTCCCTTTCTTGCTTTATTAAAGCATAATAGACAAATAAAAATTGTATATATTTACANGGTGCATTATAATGNTTTATTACAAGTATGTAATGTAAAGTAATTAAAGAAAACTTATTAACCTATCCTTTCNTATGTCCTTTTAACTTATTCACATATTTCTTTGTTTCCATACTTCCTTTTCTTTTGTGGTAANCACATTTAGGATGTAATTCCTTAGCAATTTCCAAGTATACATTATTATTAATTATTANCATAACTTATTCATGCTCAGGCCCTTTGTCTTTTAACCAGCCTCTCCCCATTCTTACCANCAACCCCCAGGTCCTTGACAACCATCATTTTGCTCTTTTCTTGATATCTGATTTAATTTTAAACTACTCCAAGGCTCAACTGGAGTATGGAATTAATTATCTACTCACTTTACAGGTGGTCCTTACAGAACAAGTTTAAGACTGGCAGGGCACATGTGANGCCTACTCACTAGTCAGCAGTGGGGCCATATTGTGCCAATCTGGTCTTTCCAAGCAAGTGGACATTTTTATTTATATGCTTGGAAAAAATGCAACATTGAAACAGAGAAGTATAAGGAAAATATCA
>LZPO01055171.1:21085-47009 GCA_001675575.1 Neotoma lepida
TGTGTGTTGAGGTCGGGGAAATGGGGGTCACTTTAAGAGGGTAGAATGAAAGAACTACCATATATTACAGGGGCTAAGTGATAATACAAGTCCAAGAAGAGGCTGTGACTTGGTACTGACTTCCTGGTATTGGCACAGTGGAAGAGATGGAGTCCCCCTCCCCCCATTTTTGCTCTTCTCAGTACTGAAGCAGTACAAAGTGAATGCCCTTGCACTCCAGATGGACGGTCTGGAATCAGAACGGAAACAGAAGGAATGTGAGGACTCCTAGCCCCACTCTAATCCTTTCATTGGAGCTGTTTAATAGCAGCAGGAGAAAGACAATTTAGCACTTTAAGCACAGGATAACAATACAATTTGAATGGGGTTTGCTTTTCCCCAGACCTCCAAACCAGGGCAGGGGCACCTTCAATTGGTCAACGTGGTCTGTAGAGTTCCTATTGAATGTGCCTATGAATCTCGTGAACAGACCCTATTTGTTGCACCAAAGCAGCACAAACAATATTAGAGAGAAAAAGAAGAACACTAGCACACCTTGCCCTGTAATTGTGCTCTGGGCAAAGGGACCTTGTGACCATCCTAGCATAATCCAGCTGACACAATGCCGTGTGAGCCAGGGGCTGAGAACCTGTCTAGACACTTCATTTCGGATGTGATGTCATTCTGGTAAATTAACCCTTGACCTTTTCACAAGGAACATGTATTTATATATTTATAAGGCTTCAGAAAGTAATTCCTTTGTGAACCAGAAACCAGGAGACACCTGGTGAACAGTAAATATCGAGCCCGTCAGAAACAAAATCTGAACACCTTTATCAGCGAGTCACCACCCAGTTCAAGTGAACAAAAGGTTCATGGTTTTCTCTTTCTCAAAGAGTTCACTTTTGTTTGTGATCTTTCAGCCAATAGGGGATTTTGGTTACAAACTCTTATCCTTCTATCTACGGCCTGCCTTGCAGCTGTTTAGAAGTCCTATTGGGCACTGCCATTATCTCGATTTCAATTTAGCCACGAGAGCCCCACGCCCGGACAGCCCAACTGGAGGCAGTTGGCTTTCCCTCTGCTTGGTTCCTTCAGGTAAAGCTGAACGAAAGCAGCGCGACAGTGTCCTGTCATTAAGGAGTGGCTGGCAAGGCAACAGCCTCTCCCCAGCCACAAAGGGGCCCTTGTGGGCTTGTTTATCTGTAGGCTGCTGAAAACCTAGGAAGTCACTTTGTTTGACTAGAATAAAAAGCTTGAAGTGATCTCAAGCGCAGATTTTCTTTCATTCAAAAGAAAGATCAAAGGATGGAGGTCTCATCTTCAGATCTCATACCCCTTCTCTCATGTCACCTCTCATGTCACCGCAGCAAAAAGCATTAAGCAAACTGTATGTAATTATTAACTGATGGATTCCTTANGAAGATTTCCAGCTAGAGCCTGCAGTATTCTCTTGCTTTGTTCACGCATTTATCTCCCCCATCAGTCAAGACTAGAAAGCGGTGCTTTGTTTGACAGATGAGGACCTCCAGTAGAGGTACAATTAGAGAGCCCATGACTCACGTGTATAGCAGAAATCATGTGACGGATTGCAATCACTTATACGTTCTGATGAGAAGGTGATTTATTCACACAGCACTTGAGGCAGAGACTTGCCAAGTAGTGATTGAAAACAATTACTTCCAACCCAAGTTCCCAAACATCTAGCTGGTATGAATATTCGTCATGTGAGGAATTACTTATGTGTTTATGTGGGTGCTTGGAGAGAAACTCCTGATGGAAAGATGTGTGTTCAGAGCAAAAGACATCAGCACCATTGCAGATTGTGTGTGTGTGTGTGTGTGATGGTGTGCTGTGTGAGGTCTGTGAGGCCATGTGGGACTGTTTATGATTATCTATGTGTGTGCGGTGATGGGAAGCTGGTGGTTTGTGCAATAGCCATGTTTCAGTACACTTGGTAGGTCTTGATTTCCTAATTTGAGGGTGTTTGACAGATATGCAGAGTTCAAAACACTCATCTCCATTTGACTCAGCAAAATTGGATTACAAAGAAGTTCTAAAGGTTTANCAATAAAACACATTAAAGATGCCAAACTACCAGATTGCCCCATCCAATTTTCTAAGTAAAAACTAAGCATCATTTCTGATTTGAATTTAGAAACAAAAATATTAATGGGAATGGAGGACAAGATTATGGAAGTAGATGTTTGGTTCTGAGGCACACATAGGAGGCCTTTGACTGCAGGTATAATTAAATATCTGCTTGGAACCCTCAAACTCCAGGGCTAGGATCGCAAGTCCATACAGCTCATCAACTCATGATGAGTCTACAGGACATTTAAATGTTCCTTCTCAGACCGAGAGTCATGTTTTGTAGTTACAACTGTACTTACAGGGATTGAAGACTTCGTAAGTTCTGCAGGGCTTCCGAGGGGACCTGTCTCAGCTGGTTATTCTGCAGCATACTGGCCGGAAACAAATGAAGAAAGACATTAAAAAAAATTCACACTAGACAACCCTAACACAACAGCATCAGACACTGTTCCAGGTGCCTTAAAAGCATTAGAACATCAATCAAAGTGTTGAGGAGGATAAATTCCCAAGGGAGTGCAAATGAGAAATAAATTCTAAAGACCCAATTATCAATTAAGCCTAGATCTCTAGTTTATTGCCTTTGAATGACAGAACAAGAGCAGGTTATCTTGTGTCCCCAGCAAGTTAATTAGAAATTTCTGTTTTTGTTTGAGATATTTCAATGGGAGACAAAACAGTTAAAGGGTTTATAGGACTACAGAGTGCAACAGAAAACTCCCACATGGCTGTTGATTTCTTTTGCAAGCCTTTCTTCACTAAATCCATAGAATAGAAACCAAGTCGAACGTGTCCTGAGTAGGAGTGTAGACACCTAACTCCATTTTATCATTTGCATAACAGTACTAAAAGAATGATAGGAACTGCTTTTGTTTGAGACAAGGTGTGATTCTTGTATTTCTTTTATTTCTTTTCTGAGTCTATTTAAAATAGTCACTATTTCATACAGCATCTTCAGGCTTCTTGAAGTATACATCTCTGCTTATTTTTCCTTCTCTTCTAGTTTTTGATCAGCAAGGCTAAGTGAGAACAGATAAGATGGGTGGGGAGTGGGGCGGGGAGGAGAACAACCTTGTCAGTTTGTTAAATAGAGACTAGTGACAACTGATGACCTAATTCTCAGACGTCTTTTTGTTTAAGTGTTCTATGTATAGACTTCATGTCGTTTACCAAGGCTGAATTGTAGATCAGTCAACATTGGATGGGGGAATGATGGCTCTCTGTGACTTTTTTCTTTTTTCTTTTTTGGTTTTCGAGACAGGGTTTCTCTGTGTAGCTTTGCGCCTTTCCTGGAACTCACTCGGTAGCCCAGGCTGGCCTCGAACTCACAGAGATCCGCCTGCCTCTGCCTCCCGAGTGCTGGGATTAAAGGCGTGCGCCACCATCGCCCGGCGACTTTTTTTCTCTATTCATTTTACACACCAACCACAGATCCCCCTCTCATCCCTCCTCCCGCTCCCTCCCCTGCCTCTGTGACTTTTCTGTAGGTCCCTTTGCCTATCACCGTATGGTTTGGGTTTGGTGATGGGTGGTATGAGGATGGCTTCTCGCCTTGACTGAAGGGCTTATGCCAGAAAATGAATTTTGTTGAAATGCCTCATGTAACATTTCAGTGGGTTAAGTATTTTGCAGTACAGAACCAAACAGCTTATTTATCTTATGGTCAATGTGTTCAGGGACAATAATCATACATGTTAGAGGCAAGAGATAACAATAAGATTCCACATATAAAACAGCACTAGCCAACCAAGGCCACTGTCACCTTTGTTCTTTATCTTAGTTGACTGGATCACTAGTACCTTTCTCTGTCTTACCATACATAGTCTCCACTCATCCACCTCATGCAAGACATGGCTCTACATGAACATGACCTTTATATTATCTTTGTGTTCACTTTTGAACTTTATAAAATATTTGAGAGTTTCTATGAAGATAAGTGACAAGTCTATTCTGCTCAGAATTTTGCTGCTTGTGCTGTGGCTTTCAACTTCATTGACTCAATACTTACCTAATGGCATCACAAAGGAGAAGTAACTATGGAAAAGTAATTTATAGTAAAACTATTTATTTTACTAAATGCATGATATTACATGTGATGATCTGTGGAAGTTTGAATGTAATTGACCCCTCATAAGCTCATNGAGAGTGGCTCTATTAAGATGTGTGGCCTTATTGAAGTAGGTGTGGCTTGGTTGGAGGAAGTGTGTCACTGTTGGGGTAGGCTTTGAGGTCTCCTATGCTCAAGCTATGCCAAGTTCAGTTCACTTCCTATTGTCTGTGGATGAAGATGTGGGACTCTCAGCTCCTTCTCCAGCACCATGTCTGCCTGAACGTCATCATACACCCAGCCACCATGTCCTACCACAATGATAATGGACTAAACTTCTGAAACTGTAAGCNACCTCATTAAATGGTTTCCTTTATAAGAGTGGCTGTGGTCATGGTGTCTCTTCACAGCAATAGAAACCCTAACTAAGGTACAATACTAGGAATCATTTTTAATGAAGGAGTCAGATGCTAGACACTATATTTATATGTTTATTTCTTTTTTCCTGAGACAAGATCTCATATAGCCCATCTTCGTTTCAAACTCATTAGCTGAGGGTGACCTTGAACTTCTGGTCATTCTGCCTCTACCTCCCTAGTGCTAGGATTATAGGCATGCACTGCTATGCCTGCTTTATGAAGTACTGGGGATAGAATCCAGGACTTTGGGCATGTTAAGCAACCACTTCACAAGCTGAGCTACATCCTTAGCCCTTGCTTATAGTTTTAATAATAAAGTGTGTGAGAAAAATAACATTATCTGAAGCCATTTCATACACTACTAGAAACATGCGTAGACTCTAGATGGCAACTAGAACAGAAATAGTGAAGACATGTAACAACAGAACATTCTTAGATATTTTAAAGGAAAAAGGAAATAACCTTTATTAAAATAAAAAATAACAGACCCCAAATAAATGACAAAGGTTGCAGTTCAGGTGAAGAACTGTGAAACTCACATTGGGGGGTGGGTATCCTCAGGATGAATCAAATTCATTTCCTATGCCTTAGGACAAGACAGTCTTTAAATGCTACAAGAATATTTATCCTATGTGTTCAGGTGGAGGTCAGCATTCCTTCTCCAGTACTTGGAAAGGCCCTGGAGATTATATCCCTTCATAGGAAACGGGGATTCAAGGTTGATTGGGAACTTGCTTTCTTCAAGATTGGGCAGGCAGTGGAAGAATATGATTTTAAAAGCAACAGGCCATCCCCAATAATAATCCACTGAATAATTGCTACAACGTGAGCCCTGTATGGTTGTGCCCCAGGTAGTTAAAAGGAGATAGTACGAAATATGTATAAAGCAAACTTTGCTAACTAAATCCAATGTGACTGTTTCTCTTTGCTTCTTATTTTTCTGCTAATTTAATAGTGATTTCAAAGAAGTTTTACACACACACACACACACACACACACACACACACACACACACAGAGTCTGTTTTGTGGCTTTTGATACGTTTCTACTGAATAAATGATACTTTAACTTAAATATGTCATTAGAACACCTATAATGCTAGGAATAAAAAACAAACAAACTCAATCAATTATTCAATTCAATACATCCTGATTGACAGGATGTATTTAATCCACCTCAATTTCCCTATAAAAATATGTTGAACTTCTTATAAAACCTTTCTGCAGAGTTATGTCTTAAAGTAGCATTGATTTGCATTTGGTGACAAGGCATAGTCAGAAGTCAAATGGAATGGTAGATACTTGCCTTTATGCTGGGTGATACTCCACATTGTGATCCTTCTGGGTCACAACTGGAGAAAGAGGTCCCCATAGACTCTTTAAATATTCTATAGCAGGCAAAGTCTCTATGCTGAGGACCATCACTCTAATGCCAAGTCAGTTTAAGTTATTTAGATATTTGGGTTTTTGTGGGATGTTAGTCTCTAAGTCACCAATGCCAGTATTGGACAACGTTCCTGCAGGACCTTGCTGCTCTTGAACCCTCACCAGCTGATAGGGATCTAACAAAATTGTAAAGTCTGAACAGTTCTCTCCTTATGTCTTTTCTTCAGCTCCTCATTATGCTTAGAAAAAAAATATCTGTGTTGTTTTGACATGACACCTGAGAATAATGGGAATCTTTAGACTTTCCTCTAAAATTCTCCTTTAAATGCCCCTTTGGGGCTGCCTTTCATCCCTAGCTTTGTCACCAGTGTGCCTCTGAGCACATTGTTCTGTCACTCGGCCACCATCTTACCTGGAGGGTTAATTTCAAGTTATACTTCCAGATTCAGTTTCTGTTTTTGTTTGTTTCTTTTTGCTTTTTTTCCTGCAGGAAAATCTCTTTCATAGGAAGCCAGGGCTGAACCCCAGACTGGACTGAACGTTCCTAGCCTTTGTAGGTGTACAGTTGATCACATCTCTAGATACACTTTGTCCAAGAAGCAGAGGTGATATGCTTGTCTGTCTTGATCCCACAGTCTGTCACTAGATTATAAAATCTTCAAGTTCATGACCTATATTCATTGATCTAGGAGTAATTTCTAGCAATAATTTGTTTAATGACTCTTTGGGCACTACAAACACCAAGTTTTGTTGAATCTCTGACTTAGAAGACAGGAAACATTGGTTGGTAGGATGGATAAAAAGAGACTCTTAATGACAAATCCATCATTTGTTCCATTCTTTTTTTTTTCTGGTAAAAAGAGTACATTTAAACAATGAGTCTCAGAGATAGATAGCCTGTAACCTCAGCTCATTTCCTGTTGCTGTAATATAACAAGAAAACCCAAGGATGGGAACTTTATGAAGAAAATAGGTTTAGGCTGAAAGTCCAAGATCATTTATCCAGATTTTAGCATCATCTATCCAGATTCTAGCAAGGGCTGCAGGAATGGTAATATCACAATGAAGGAACAGACCCCAAAGCAATCAATATGGTAAGACAGGAAGCTGAAGGCATCCAGGGGCCAAGCTTGTTATTTTTATAACAATTTCTACTCTGGGGAATTAACCAGGTGAGTGTTTGGGGGACAAACTCGAACCATATCCAAACTACAGCTTCTAAGACTCATTTAAAAAACCAGTTTAGGCCAGTGCTATCTAGAGTGTGTGGGCAAAGTGTAGCACAGGAAGCAGCAAGAGCGTGTGCCTAACCATTCTGGGCACATGAAATGTGTTTGCAGGCAGAATCCCATATCAGACATAGACACCTCTTTCACTGAGTGTCCAATAGTTATCTGATAAATAAACTTGAAACATTGGGTTTACATCACACAAAATTAAGAAAATGTTGATGTTTAGAGCGTCTGTGTTTTCTCTGCATCATGAATCAGAATCATCATCCCACAAATGTTTACTGAGTACATGCTGTGAGTCAGGTACTTTTCAACCAGCTGGGATATACCAATGATCAAGACATATTTTATCTTTGATTTACTGGACATGTAGTGTATTATGAGAAACATTCAATGGGAAGATGGTGCATTTAGAATTATACAATGAGAAAATCAGGAAATAAATATAATGTGGTGGTGGAAAACAAATCATATGAAACTTGAGTAGTTCAAACTTAATTAAAAATTTAGGGATTTAAAATTATATTTCCATGCAATTATAATAAACCATATATACTTCATATCATGTAATTCATTTGTATTCATATTAGATATTTATATTTCAAGTAAAATATGATGGCTTGAGGATACACTTATACACACACATACACACTATCTCATATACTCAATATACAGTTTGTTGAGTGAATTGAAGTAGTTGATTATAGTATAATTTATTCTTTTATATTTTATTTATTTTTAATTGTATGTGAATATGTACTTGTCTATATGTTTATGAGCCTACAGGTGACTGTGGAAGACAAAAGGGGGCCATGGGTCCCTTGCAACTGGAGTTACAGGTGATTGTGAACTGCCATATGGGTGCTAAGATTAAATTCTGGGTCCTCTTTAAGAACAGCCAGTACTCTTAACCACTGGACCATCTCTGTAGCCCCTACAANATAATTTATTTAACAGCATTCTAATATTTTACTGTACATAACTTGACATAGGGAATCATTTTAGCCATCTTATTTAAACTTGAATTTCATGATACATTTTGACTGGTTCAAATAGCTTGCTGGGTTCATTGAAATATACGTTCATTGTACATGGTGCTAATACATATAATAAGTAAGCATTAAGGTTGGCAATATGACCTACAATATTTTTGTTGATAGCACAAATGACCCAAAGAGAAGGCAAGCAAAACCCAGTCATCTAAGAAGACCTAACAATGGTTCTGCTATAGAATTTATTTATTTTTATTCATCTATTTATTTTACATCCCAGCTGCAACCTCCCCCCCGTCCTTCTCTTCATTCCCCTAGAATTAAATTTTTAATAAAATATTAAATTGAGTTAAACTTTTTAAAACTTACATGTATCTTAGGCTACTGAAATGCAATTTTCATTAAGCATCTATAAACCAAATGCTTTTTTGGTGTTAACTTTTATCTCAATGAAAAAAAAATAAAATCAAGATATTGTTTTAGGGATAAAATTTAGAGTGACTTGCAACTTTTACTATTTTCTTCAAACCAGAAGGCACTGAAACAAAATTTGGTGGTGGGTACTAGAAGAAGAAGAAGGTATTTGTGCTGGCTAGTTTTATGTTGAGTGAGAGGAGGGAATTAATTCAATTAAGAAAATCCCACCACAAGATTAGGCTCTAGACAAGCCTGTAGGCCATTTTCTTAATTCATGATTATGTGTGATGGCCTAACTTATTGTGGCTAGTGGTCTTGAGTTCTATAAGAAAGCAGGCTGAGAAAAACATGAGGAGCAAGCCAGGAAGCAGCACCCCTCTGCGGCCTCTGCATGGGCTCCTGTCTCCAGGTTCCTGCCCTGCTTGAGTTCCTGCCTTGGCTTCTCTCAGTGGACTGTGATTTAGGATATATAAGTCAAATAAACCTTTTCCTCCTCAAGTTACTTTTGGTCACAGTGTTTCAGTACAGCAATAGTAACCCAAACTAAGAAAATATTCAATAGTACTGAATTTATGATAACAAATTTGGAAGTTGGACAATGAATGCTAAGAAAAGTTACTTGTAAACATACATTAAAATCCTCCTCTCCTTCTCCCCTACTCTCTCCTCTGTGTAGAACCCAGGGCTTTGGGTATAGATGGCAAATGTTGTACCACTGAGCTACATCCCTAACCCAACATTTCGTAACGAACAACTATCCACTTTACTAAGTTGTACCCCGGGTTTTCTACATCTACTCATGCACACAAACAATATACTTGAGTGGCTCCTGACTTGGTAGATCATAAGGAAACAAATTTCAAAGCAAGTTTGAAGCTGTGTTCTCATTATGGTGGCATCACAGCGAGTTATTCACTCAATGACCAAAATCTTTAGACACATACTTCCCAACTGCATGACATGGAGAAAAAAGAAACATTCTTGCATGTGCNAATAGGTAAGGGGGTTATGTAGAGGCAAACAACTTTCGATAAAATGTTAGAGAAGGAGAGAGGAATTGTCACACACAGGTTATAGCCAAGTATAACAAGGATTTATGACACCAGAGAAGGCAGAGAGGGACTTAAATGAGTCACTTCAAAGATTTACATTGCACCCCATATTTGCACATTCATTAGCAGTCAATTGACATGGAAATCAGAATGGTCTCCAGCAATGCTTGGTTTACTTACAGAACTTTAAGATTGTGAAGACCCGTGAATGCTCCCTTGGGAATGTGTGTCAAAGCATTTCCAGCAAGACGTCTGTGGGTTTCAGTGGAGAGGGGAGAGAGGGAGAGAGAGAAAAAGAATTAGCATATCTTTCTTCAAGTGTAATTCATCTCACTGTTAAAAATGCAATACAACTATGTCCCAACCACATAAGCAACTATAAAGAATTTTGTTTTCTTATATTTTGCAAACACTTTAAATTTCCAAAAACAGTGTTGGCAGAAGAGGTGCTTAAGAAAAAAATGAAATAAATCACTTTACAATAAATTATTTCCTAGCTTATACTACATATGTATCTATTCTTGCCCTATAATTTTTTAAACAAAAACTACCACCACATAATAATTTGAAAAAAACCTGTGATGTCAAATGTGACATCAGTTTTACTTCCAACATTTGTAACATGAAATAATCAAACAAGAATATTTTCAATGTAATTAGACCAGGATATACTCACTTATTTTATTATTGGAAAATAAGAATGTATATTATCACAGTCACTTTTCCCCTAAACTACAAGAAAAGATAGAGACACTTAATTTAATGTGCTTCATTGAATAATACCTTAAATTGGGAGCTCAGAACTTAGAGTGGAATGTGCTAACAGAAGTGACTTCATGGCGTTTTGACATCTTTTCCCAGTAATATTTGAAAAGTTATCTTTACAATATCTTTTGTCGAGAAAATATGCAAAAAGGCTAATGAAGTATGTGGCTCCAATGTTTGATTCCATACAAATATAGCAGTCACATCAGAGCCANAGCCTGAGATGTGGACTGAGGAGAAGACTCAGTAGGTAAAGTGATTGACACACGAGTGTGAGGACCTAAAGTAGTGCACGTCTGTAATGCCAGTAGCAGGGAGACGGAGACAACAGAATCCCTGAAGCTTGATTAATCAGCAAAAAATACAGACCCTGTCTCAAACAAGATGACACCAGAGTTGTTTCTTGCCTTCCACAGGCAAGCACTGGTATGTGCATGTGTCTACACTCACTCATGTGAATACACCCTCCTCTCAAAGGAAGGAAGTGACCTGGGTCCCCCAGATAACTTTGTGGAGTTGTGGATCCAAACTGTCCCACAGCCTTGCAATCTCTTTTGGATGAATAAGTGGATCAGTATGGACCTGGGTTATCTTCTGCAAACAAGTGGATGATTGAAGGCTTATTTAGCTGGCAAGGAAATATCACACCTGCCTGGATATTTGGAGTCATGTTTACAAAGCTGTTCCAATCGTCAACACTCACTGTCTTTGCTTTCTCTCCCTTTCATCTTTGCACTGTTAACTTGCAGTTGGCACACCTGAGCTAGCACAGTGCCGTGGGCTTCTGTGCTCCTAACAGTCATTTGGAGTTGGGAAAAAAAAATGCCCTTTATCATTCTTTCATACTAATTTCTTGCGTCCATCAAGCATTTGTCGGGGGTTTGTACTGTCCAGGGACTGCTTTGGTGATACAGTAGTGAATATGAGATTCATACAGGCCCCACACTCACCAAGTTTACATTTTAATGGGAGGGGATAGTCATTGGGCCCAATAACAAACAGTATAACATGAATATTCTCTGAGGAAAGAATAACGATGATAAATAGATATGGAACTGAGGGCTGTAGTCATGGAGGGCAATTACTTTAGATACAATGGAATAGGAGAGCCTTTCTACTACGAGGGCATTTCAACAGAGGTCTGAGTCATGCTGTGAAGGGGAGTTTAGAATGGCATATACCTGGTGTGGTCTAGATTCTTCTAGAGGACGAGTATGGAGAATGGCCAAGCAGGAGAATGCCAGGGAATAGGGCCGGAAGCTGCCCAGGGCTGCTGCTTAAATGGCTTTGGAGGACCATTGAGTCAAAGAGTGGTATGAACAAACCTGTGTTTTGAATGGATACTTCTTGTGGGACTGTCTTAAAAGGCTAAGAGTGAAAGCACAGGGCAGTTAGAATATTCAGACAGGAGAGCTGGTGTAGTGGAGAGTGGAGCAACAGAGGAGGTGGCAAGACTTGGTGTAGAAGGAAAAAAAANCCTACACTGTTACTATGAATTCATCAAAAGACTCAAGGTGTAGTGTGTGTGGTTAAAACAGGAAAAGCAACATTCTGTAGTGATGAGTATAAATGCACTGCCCACCTGCACTTGATTAGTGATTCAAAGTACTGTATGTAACTCTGAATAATATGTAATGAGTTGTATATGACACTAAAGAGTTACTTATGGAATCAAGGTACCCAGAGCTGGTTGGCCACCACAGATGGCTCCACTGACCAGACTGACCTGATCAGCAACTGTCACTTCAGTCAGAATGCACCTCTCTCTATTCACAGTCACGTCTTCAGTACAGTTGTGAATTTTGAATATAGCTTGTAGCTTTGTGCTTACTAATTCTGGTGCTATATTATTGTTGAGTAGGTTGATGGCTTTTGAGACACTGACTTTGGAAATGAAAAAAATTTAAAAAGCTGTATTCTAACCCAGCCACGAACCCTTTGATCAACAATGGTGACCTTATGCTTGTGCAATAGTGGCACAAATGTTGTGGGAGTAACCAGTCACTATTACTAAATACAACCAGTCTGGTTGTATTTAAGGCCCACTCCATAAGATAGAACTCATGCCTAACACTGTTCAGGTTGCCAAGAACCTGATACAAGATAGCCCATGGACCTAGGGGAAAACAAAATACTATTATTTTGCTAAAGGAACACAACAATAAAATGACTCCCANNGACATTCTGCTATANCTATAGATCAGTGTCTCACTCATCCAGCATCAGAGAAGCTTTTTCTGGTAGTAGATGAGAACTAATACATAGACCCACAACTGGACAATGTGCAGAGAGTGAGAGACTTGGAACAATACTCAGTCCTAAATGGGATGTCTTCATCAAGCCTCTTCCCTCAGGACTCAGGGAACTATGAGGAAGAGGAGGTGGAAAGATTGTTAAGAGCCAGAGTGGATGGAGCACACCAAAGAAACAAGGGGGGCCCTATACCCAGGTTTAGATGGTCAACACCAAATGAACTCAATGGTATTTTGGGAGATGTTTTGTCTCATAATGTTTTGTTGGCAAGTTTTTTAAACCTTGCTTGTTTTTTGCTTGTCTATTATGGTTTCCAATTTTGCATTTTTATGTGATCTCTCTCTCTCTCTCTCTCTCTCTCTCTCTCTCTCTCTCTCTCTCTCTGTGTGTGTGTGTGTGTGTCTGCATATGTATGTTTCTTGGTGCTTTGTTTTTTTTTTCGTCTGTTTGCTTCCTTTTATTTATTTATTTTTTTGCTCATTTTTTGGAGCGAGAGAGAGTTCAATGGGTGGGTGGTGGAGAGAATCTGGGAGGAAATGAGGTAGGGGAAACTGTGATCAGATTATAATATATGAAAAAAATTTTAAAAGATGTTTTCTAGTCAGCTTAACTTATCAGGGTAAACATCTTTGGGTTGTGTTTCCTGAAACGTCACATATTTTCTTTCTTCTCTATATAGGGACTTCAAATGTCTCTGAGTCTGTATTGAGAACTAATCTCTGAGCAGCTGACCTGGGTTTTCAGGCCAGTCTGTCCTAAAACAGAAGAATATATGATGAGCCACCAGCTGTTTTCTGGGCTAGCTTGAAGGCAGGTCCGTCTTATTGACAAAAAGAAAAAATTAAGCGAATAATAATTGTTTTTGTTCTTTATCCTTTATCCTCTGTGTGTGTGTGTGTGTGTGTGTGTGTGTGTGTGTGTGAGATTTCAGTAACTTGAAAACCTAAATATCTCTAAACTATAGGGGAAAGCCCCTCAGACTGTGTCCACAGTACATAAATAGTGAGAGTCCCATGCAAATCCTTCCTTCCCTGTGATGATTGCACAACGATTCCTAGAGACCCACAAGCCATTTGGCTGAATGTTGGTCTTTAAAACTCCGTCCCTGGGGTTACTATTTTATGAAAAAATCTCTTTCATCATTCCTGCTAAAATAAGACAGAATTTCAAAAGAAAAATTTTTGTATCTTTTAATATGATATAAAAATAATCCCAAATGACACTGCACCACGTATAAATTCATCTTTCCAACATTATTTGTTTTCTTTATTTAACTTCCACAGAAAGAAAAAGAGAACATTAAATTGCAAAAGACTATTGGTACCCCGCTTTTCTGCCAAATAAAGATGATTTGCTATTGTAATAACAACCTAAGACATCTTTGAGAATGTATAAATATCTTTGAGTCTCTAAAATAACTTGAGAATTTAAAGTAATAGGGATCTTTTGTATTGGGGGGGTGTTTTTACTTTGTAAAAGGTCAGTTTTTTTTTTTTGTTTTGTTTTTCTGTTTTTTTTCTGCCCTGTACATTGGCCTAGAGAGACAGGGAATGTTCTGAATCTCGCATGGGCTGAGTTCTGAGGGTGGAAGGGGCATTTGACTCTGCACTCCGCTTGGTCCCCCTGGAAACCTCTGTGCTGGGACCCACTGCTAGGGATGGGCCCGCTGAACCACACACAGCGTTTTGAGAGTTAAGCAAGGAAGATGGCTGGCTGGCTCTTCCATGAACTTCTTGACTTCTAATTTAGTCAGCTTCTTTTCCTTTCTCTCTTTGGTTGCTTTTCCTCCTGTTAACTTGCTGTGAAAACACTTTTCTTTAAAAATCACTTTACCTCTTTGGCTTCACTTCCCTTATTAAGGGGTGGGGGTCGGGGGAGAAAGGAAAAGAAAATAGTGTTCTTCCACGAGGGTCTTTTTAAGTAAGGCTCTCCTTGCCTGGCCTGGAACTTTTGATATAGACCACGCTGGCCTCAAACTTGCTAGGATCTCCTTGCTTCTGCCTCCCTAGAGCTGGGATTACACGTGTGTGCCACCACACCTGGAAATAACTGTATTTTTCTACCTTAGATTTGTTTTATATTATAGGTGCATTTCTAGTCTGTACTAATTAATTTCTCTCTCCTTCTTGTTTATTGTAAGATATTTTGATCACAACGTGTCACTATTTAACATTTTAGAAAACACTTTCCCACACTTTAATTCAGGTTGGCAAGAGTTCTACACATCCATATTTGTATATGAGGAAACTAAACCCTGGAGAGGTTTTATGTAAAGTAGAAAATGCTGTCTCATGTTTCACAGTGTCATGTACATATTTTATTCTGGTGTTTTCTGTGGAACACAGAAGTTGTACACCAACAAGGCAACTTAAACAATCAGAGCAGAATGAACAACATGACAATTCTTGTGTCTTAAAAGGAAGACATTTTAACTAAGAAAAGTTTTGCTGGTTCATAGAAATTAATTTTCCACTTTTAAAAGCATATGAGACCTAGAGGGCACACAATCTTATAAATAAATCCTACTTCGCTCTAGAAATTGGATAAATACCAATATCAGGGTTAAATAGTTTTCCCACCCTGAATGTCTGGATGANTTGTAACTATCTCTTGTTTTCTAGTACCATTTCCTTCTTTGTGATTTTTTCCTATACTGTTGGTCGTAGTTCTTTACTACTTCTGATTTTATTTTTATTCCCCTGGGCTATAACTTCCCTGAATAATTACTGTCAAAGTATCATTTAAGTGTGAAATTCCTGCAGATGCNTCTGGGTGCATCTTTGGTAACATTTCTGTAGACAACTCAGCCGTCTTACTTATAAAGATGACAACACNGTCTCCATTGATTTTCTTGCCAGTAAAGAATAAAACATCTTTCCAAGTATGCCTTAATAAATCACGATGCTTAAAAGCTGTGATAGCCGTTCTACCACTTCCCCCAACTCAATTAGCTAAGCACATTCAGTTGGTCCAAACCAGCCCCAAGGAGCTAAGGACCATGTGTCCATGGACTGTGGATTTACTTTCATTCTTAGGGAGGATAAAGAATATTCAGATTTCAGGGTTCAAGGGCAAAGAATTGTGGAAGGCTAAGACCTTTGGACTGAATAGGTGAACCCAGGGCAACTGGGAGATATTTAATGAGCACAAAGACCCNTGCTTTCTTAACCACAGACTAAAGAAGTTTGGTTTCAGCACTTCTGTGAAAGCTGCCTTAATCACCTCAGTCCACAGATAGATAGGTTCTCCACAGTCCTGCCTGTGGAGCTTCCTTTTCTGCCCTTTGATGTGTAGTCTATCTGATTAGATGACAGATTCTTAAGGTCAAGAATCCTGCAGAACTGGGAACTCAAAGATATTTATTATCAACCGACCAAGGTAACTGATCTTATTTCTAAACCTAACTGGCTATAGTTACTTCATATCTGGCACAGTGGTTCTAAGATAGTTAGCTATTATGTAACCAGATTAGAAACAATTGAAGGAGATTCCTTTTGTATTACAAATAACATTGAAATACAGGAATCAAGAATCCTCCCAGTAAGCTGCATACGGTGCATTGTAGACACATAAGTAGTAGCTACCATTTNTTTTACTAAGCAATTCCCAAAGGCTAGGCATTTATGGAGCTATTTAATTATTATAATTAGACTAAAGACACCATTTATCTACCTTTACAGATGGTGAAGTGCGCCTAAGAAAAGTTTAGATCATGCCAGTCAAAAGAACGAAAGGCAGAAGAAAGAGCTTCCCGGGAACGTGGTTATGGGTTATTCTGGTTCTGAACAGATTCACGTACTGAGAGGACAGTATGTGGAGGTGGCATTTAAATATGTGTTAGTTGGGGTTATCACAGTGTGACCTAAGCTAAGCAGAATCCTCATGCCTGGGATCCTCCATCTATCTGAAGAACTTCTGTGAGGGGGCCCAGAAACGTGTGAAGAACTCTGGGTAATTCTGATGTCACTAGGAACCCTGACCTTTATACAGTAGTAATCTTCAAACTTGCCAGGCATCAGAATCACCCGGAGAGCATATTAAAGGCAATTTCCTGAGCTCAGTCTCCAGAGTTTCTGATTTACTGGTCAGGGAGGACACATGATTTTGCATTTCCCAAAGTACAAAGAACACATTTAGATGAGGATTAAATATGAGATGGTTCAAATGCCACTGTCCAGGGAGCACATACTGAGAACCATCCTGAGAATCTGTCAATCAAAACCAAAACCAAAAAACCTGGCCAAGTAACTCGGTGTCATCTGTACATGAGGAATTTTCTTGAACCTGCCCCCTCCCTGTTTTATTGGCTTCCTAATGGGTCTCCCTGCTTCCATAATTCTTTCGTCCATTTCCACACAGAAATCAGATACACCCTTTAAAATAAAAAAATCATATTGTTCCACTAGCTGCATGCATGGANCCCTCCCTCCAACAGCTTCTCACCACTCACACTGAATTCAACACATGGCCTGTCGGGCCCTGCAGGATCTGGCCTTTGCTCCTTAAGTCTCACACCTCATTGCTGTGTTCTGTCCTTGAACTCCTACAGACACACAGCACCCNGATATCTAGGGTCTCGGCTTTGCTGGCTCCTCAATCTGAAATGCTCTTTCTTAGTTAAAGGACCAACTCCCCCCAACTCCTGATATTAGCTTAGACGTCACCTTTTTCTTTTTAGATTTCCTTATTTGTTTTCAAAATTAAATTTTAATTGCATTGTTCCCTTTCTCCTTCTAGTCCCTCTCATATTTTCCCATCTCCCTCTCAAATTCTTTTTTCTTTGATATTATTATGTATATATTCACAGAGGTGTACAAATACCCTGCAGATTCTATTTGGTGTTGCTTATATGTCTATAATTTCAGGGATGACCACTTGGTATTAGGTGACATTTAAGGGGCCCGTCCCTGTTGAAGATTTCTCTGCTCTCAACATTCTTTACATACAGTGTTTTTTCTAGAGCTGAGCCCTGTGAGATTTCCCCTTCCATGTATTTTTATTTTCTGTGTATAAGTGTTTTGCCTGCATGTATGTAAGTGTACTGTATGTATGCAGAGCCCATGGAGGCCAGAAGAGGGTGCCAGAGCACCTGGAACCGGAGTTACAGATGGATGTGACCCTTCTTGTGGGTGCTGGCAACCAAACCCAAGTCCTCTGCAAGAGCAGCCAATGCTCTTGACCGCTGGGGCATTTGCCTGCCCTAGAAGTCACCTCCTTACAGAGACTTTCTTTACCACCCCTTGTTACTTTTTATCTAAATAATGTGTGCAATCTTCAGTATCCTTGCCACAATTAGTGGGTAATCAGTCTTCCTTGCTCAATTTAAATTCCTCAAGGGTAAAGACTTGCATAGCTCATAGCAAGTCTACTGTCTCCCTCTGTGGCTCCCAGTAGCTGCCCCCCCCATACACACATACTCTACATGTTGAATGGTGGATGTAAAAAGCACTAAGAAAAGAAAAGACAAAATTAAGTAGAGAAATTTGGGTGGACATCTGTATTTCATGGGAGTTGGGGATGGAGAAAAAAGAAAGGTTATAGCAATACAGAAGCAGAGGCAGAGGGGAAATTTTTTGAACAGTGTTCTAATTGCCAACAATGTACATGCAATGTAAGATATCTATATTTAGCTAGATGGGTTTGGGTTCTAGCTGGTAGAATTTAAAGACAATTATCAGTTGTATGTACACAAAGGACTGTGATAAGGCCTTTCAAAGGGCATGATGATTGTTCGTGGGCATGACGGTATTTTCACTTACAAGCAAAACTTAACATGTATTATGGTTTACTACAGTTCATTTTAAAAAAAAATCTCAAAAGACAGGCAGGACAGTTCTCACCATTTTCAGTAACGTGGTGAGGGAGTAAAAATAGCAAGCATGGATTACACTTCAGAATGCTTGGTGGTATCTCTCATTCCAAATTTCATCTGTAATAATAGAGATCCTACTATTTATGTAGCGCTTCTTCAAAGCCAACCATAATATGAACAAAGTGTTCCAAGGAACAATGGTAACTTAAAAGCAAACCTCCCTAGAGCCGCTCATGTTTCCCTGTGAGTTGGCTATTTGATTCCAATAGCACTAAAATCTGGGAAGATTTTAAGATGCAAGCTGGAAATAAAGACTCAAAGAATATTTAAAATGGAAACAACTGCCTGGTGTAATCAGAATTCCAATCTAAGTTTACTCTAACTCGTAGATGCCAGCGACAGACACCATCTGCCATTAGCTCCTGAGGTCTGAGCCATGCTTTGAAGGCCAAATGCAGCAGAATCTTTTGTTTGCCCACAAAGGAAGAACATTAAGTCCTTAGCAGAACNGAGTGAGCAGAGCTGGGGGAAGAAATGTTTGGTGCCAAATGCAGCGATTGCTCAGGCTGTTAAAATTTGGTAAAGAGCAATTTACCACCGCTGCCTATATCTGTTAAAGCAGGAATCAGCATCTCCTCCACCGATCCCAGATCCCTGGGTCTTCTCCAAGATCAAGCTTATGAAACAAGAAAGGAAGAGATAAAATGGTGTTTGCATTGCATGACAACTGAAAATGTAAGCTGTAGATTGCCCAAATCCTTTGAACATCATGTCACTTGGTTCTCAGGAACATTCTGGAAGATGCGTGGAGTGGCTTTTGGCACTATCACCTAAGGCCCAGTGACATTCAGTGCCAGCAACTGGCCCAGCCTGGTCAGGGTGTCCTGGGCTTCTGAATGTAGGTACTGCATACCTCTCTCCAGGAAACAGACTCCATACATTCAGGAAAAGGCTCTTCATGTATCCCCCTCTTTTTAGTGCTAACATATCACCATGAGCAGAATGATTGGCCTGTGCATACTGAGTCACTAGAATAAATTAGCAAATGAAGAAGACTTGAATGTGTCAAAGCGTGTAGCATCATCAATATCCCTGGATGTCAAGAATGAGAGAGAGAGATCATTTCCCATAATAGCGTGTATTTTTTTTTTCTGAAATATTTGCCCCAGAGAGACACTTTACTTAGAGGTACACTTAAAAAAAAATTCCACAAGTATCTCTACAGTTAGGTGTCCTCATTAGATTTTCAACTATGGTACTTTTGTTAAGCTTTAGAGATGGATGAGGGGTGGACCACAGCTGTCTGCATAGCTAATGGTCTGTAACACTTAAATGAAGTAAACTAGGGAAATGATGCATTGGATAGTTAGAGCAAAGGGGAAGGATGGTGATGTGGCTTCCTTAGCAGTGATTTCTAAAGACTTTTGTGATGGGATTTTCTTGTTGATGCTATCTACAGTAATCTATTTGGTTATAAGGAGACAACACTCAGCTAAGTAAGTTGAGTGGAAGACTGCTACTTCATCAATGATACCTTCACTGTCACGAAGCTGCCCACATACTGATTTCTAAACACCCATGTCAGCCTGCATGGATGGCAACTTCTGTGCTCAAGGAAAACACTTTATAAACCATGGTGTTAAGTATGTATTTTTATATGTAATGTTATTAACAGAAGTTCTAGGCCTGTCGAACAATGCCAGACTTTATACTTCCAGACTGTGATGGTGCCCTTCTCAGAGGCAAAGCCTACGGGATTAACAGTCTGAACACCTGAACCCCTCNTTCCTGGATCTACAGCTCTTGCCTTCTTGTTCNTTCTTTTCCATTCTCCCACATGGACAGACACAGGCATGGGCACACGGCTGTATAACCATCATCAAATGTCTNGGTCTCTTTGAGTTAAGATGTTCGATTGTGAGAAGTCCTGTACTTGGTACTTCANCTGATNAGAAGAGCACAGGTAAACCATGCATACAGAGCTCCTTGGTCCCCTTCTCCCTTCCAAGCACAGCTCTGAAAAGCCACTTCAAATCAACTGTGACCTGAGCCACGTTCTTAGCTCTGACGTCAACCAGCTTCTTTATCTTTCTCCTTATTTCCTCTCATCTTCTGCTAGCCAGGATTGATACCTTCTACCTTTATGAGTTAAGGGGACAGAATAGGATCATTTATAACAGGCACATTGACCGGTGGAAAGCTATTTTGCTTTTTAAATTTAACTTATTATTTTATTTTATTTTATTTTCATACAGGCATACATTTTACGTTGAGCATATACTCCACCCCCCCCAAACCTTTCTCTGATCATCTCTTCCCACTCCTGTTTGTCCCTGTGGACAGTTTCACTGCTGTCATTTTATATATACATACTATATATACATACATGGTTTTATGTGGCTATATAAAATCTAGGGCTCCAAAATCAGAGAACATTTTTGTCCCTCTCTGCAACTGGTTTAATTTGCTTAATACGATTATCTACAGTTGTGTCCATTTTCTTGTAAAGGATATAACTTCATTTTTCTTGGTGGCTAAAAAACAATCCATTGCTTNTATCATTTGCCACGGTTTCCTCGTCCACCTCCCTCAGTTGCTGGACACCTGCACTGGTTCTGTTTCATGGCAATTGTGAAAAATGTTGCAAAAAACACTGATGGGCAACTATCTCTGTGTTATGTTGACTTAGACTCGGNGGACAAAGACCCAGANGTGGTAGAGCCNGGTCATATGCCAAATCTGGCTTAGTTTTTTGAGAAACCTCCTTGTTGATTGTCACCGAGAAGACCAGTGTACCTTCCCATCAGTAGTGTATAAATGTTCCCTTTTGTCTACATTCCCACCAGCATTCATTGTTGTATTATTTCCTTTTTTATTTCTTCTATTTTTATTTTTTTATTATTAAAATTTTTTATTATTAAACCTTTTATTACTAAAATTTTATTATTAAAACATTTCAATTTTTATAATTAAAAANGTTTTATTTTATTTTAATTATGTGCATGTATCTGTTTGCATGTAAGTGTGGCTGCCTGAGGAGGCCAGAGGAAGGTATAGGGTCCCCTGGAGCTGGAGTTATAGGTGGATACTGATGTGGGTGTTGGGAGCCAGACAGGTCTTCTGCAATGGTAGAATACTTTGAACNTCTTAACCTCTAAGCTAGCTCATCTGTTCCTTCTTTTTCTTAATTTAAAAATATCAATGAAATTTGTTCCATACAATATATTTTGATCATGTTTAACCCTCCCCCAACTCCTCCCAGATCCTCTCATCTACCCATCCATGTTTGTCTACCCCCACTCGTGTGTGTGTGTGTGTGTGTGTGTGTGTGCACGTGTGCGCTCACATGCTTGTGTGTGGAGGTCAGAGGACATTTTGAGGAAGTTGCTTCTCTTCTTCTACCATGTGGGGGCTGGGGATTGGATTGGTGGCAAATGCCTTTCCCCTCTGGACCATCTCATGGGGCTCAGTCTTAACCTTAACTTCTGCCATTCAGTCAGCTCAGAAGATGAAATTCCAGAACAGACAAAGAGTGGAATAGTTTCTCAAGAGTCACCTTTAATCCTGGAATTCTGTGGTTCTATGACCAAGGTATCTGACTGCGCTTCCAGAGAGATAAACAGGAGATTAGCATTTAAGCAGCATTTAAGAATGGTTCTTTTCTCTCCCTTTTCCCTTAGTCTGAATTTCTTNCCATCAATTATCTTTGGATAAACTGCCCTTGAAACAGAATCAACATTTATCTCAAGAAGAAAGAGGAGTTATTTTGAATGAGCTAAGTCACCAGGGGTGTGTTAGGGGGAGACCACTCTNTTAAAAGTCCTTGGGGAAGTGAATTATATATTGATTCAGTTTGTGGTCTAAAGTTGAGGTATGTGTTGGGGAAGAAAGGAAGCATTGTGGCTTGGGATATTTAAAAGAGGAAATGATACATAATTCTTATCTTAGAAATATGATGGTACAGAGAGCTAAATTTTGCAACTTAATTGTGTGGGGGAAGGAGAACAAGAGAGTTTGTAGTTAGGCAAACAGCTCTGATGTTTGAAATTTACTTAAAGTAAACATTACAGATATATATATATATATATATATATATACACACAGATAATGCTAATATGTATAAGAAGCTCCTCTTAAATGTTTTGCTTTGTTATTTTTCAGAACTTTATCATTTATTATGTGCAGGCCATGACTCAGACAATCATGCTCCTAGCTTTCTTTGCAGGCTAAGTTGCAGCCATGGAAGTGAACTTGATAGAGCATAGAGAGGCTGAAAGAGGAGTCTATGCATTGCACGAAAATATTCTCTAAATGACAAAAGACTTGCTATATAAATTAGTATTCGGATTCCTCACCACACCACTTGACAGCCAATTGGTTCTATTCAACTCTTCCTCGCAGTAAGAACAACAAGTGTTCTTTAAACTCTAACACCATCAAAAAGAAATAGATAAAGCTCCAGCATGGAAAATTTGGGAATGCTATCCTCTAGAAGCAATGATCAATGTCGTGCAATTTGGTCATGACAGAACATTCCACCTCCCATGGTGGATCATGTGGTGGGCCAATGATTCAAATTACTCCTCAAATTGGACCCCGACTTTCTTTCGGGTCTGTAAAGGACGCATTTTCAAAAGAGGTCATTGCTGAAACAATTCCTTTAATCAGCAGTCAGAGGATTTACCCAACCGATGGTGCCAAGCATCCTTCACAGGGGCCATGAGGGTGCAGATCTTCCATCACTCAACAGGGTAAAAGGATCAAATGAATTTGTAAATGCAGATTTTGGGTTTATGCCGTTCTTTTTCATCTTCTGGAAAGTGATCACTAGCCTTAATCAAGGTTCCTTTGTGTACCATTAACTAATTTTATCTTTCTCCTAAAGACTTTTTTTTTAAATAGTGAGTTTAGAAGAGCCCATTCTTAAGTCCTCTGGATTTCATGTTTTCTCTGTTGAGAAGCCTTGAGGGAAGCTAAATTTAAAAGTAGGGAAATAGTAATTAAAAGTGATTAGGACAAGGAGTTTTGGTGCTACGCAATGTGGACTCAATTCTCCTCATCACAAGCCGAAGCAAGCGGCAGTTTTTGGTTTTCATTANAGCTTTACTTGCTATTTTAATAAACATGAACCAGTATTCAAACTTTTAATACCCNGCTGTTTAACTGTTTCCAGAGAGCCATCCAGCTCTTTTTAAAAAGCCCTTGTTTTAAAATTTTAATTTGTTTGGCTCAGACTCACCTTAGAAAGTTGTAGCCTCATGGTAAACTCTTTTATAAGCTGATTTCCAGAATCCTAGCAACTCTTCCCTCAGCCCCACCTCCTAAGTGTTTCCTCATGCGCCAAAGTTGTNGGTGCTGACAGCTTCTTCCCCTGCCTTGTTTAATCTGGTTCCCACAGCAAGCATGAGAGACAAATGCAGGAATGTGTTTGGCACTGACTGGGTGCATCCAGACAGCAGTGGTACTTACAGTTCTTCTAGGAAGCGGAGGCTGTGGAGGAGACTGGGGGGCAGCTGACTGATGTTGTTCATGCTGAGGTCCCTGGAGGGGAAGACAGACAGCGTGTGAGGAGCAGGGTATGCCACCGCAAGGAAATCCAGCTGTTCGCTTCACACATTACCAAGCAAGACAGTAAAATGAACTCATTCCTCTGCTTGACAAATGAATGGCCATTTCCCATCTTAAACATATAACCCGCCAACGTCAGGGGCTCCTTCTCAAATAAAGCACTCTGTGATGAGCTGTCACGGACTTTAGGGTTATTTAGCCCATTCATGGGTATAGTGGTCATTCTTCATGTTTAAAATGACGTTGAGTAGGACAGAGAAGGAAGCAGACATAACTCAACTTTGTGTCTCGCTTCCAACAGTGCCACAAAGAGAAATGTCTTCACCTGGCAACCCTAGAAGTCCAGTTTCTCTGGGATTTTAAGCACCTTGTAAAAACAAATGTTTTGATTCAAAGAAACTTAAAACAAAACAAGACAAAAAGCCTATTCCCTCTTCGAACTTGCTCCTTTTGCAGCGTCTCAGATTGCATTAAATAAGTGAAATGAACCATAAAACGAGGGTGTAAGGTGATCCTGTTCTGTCGCACACTTCCTGCTGGGCTTGCACAGTAGTTCCTGGCACAGGAAACAGCAAACCACTTTGGGCGGAACTCAAGCCATTTTTGTTTCAAGTGAAAGTCCGTGTAATTAGATTTTATTCTGTGTTTTTTTTTTCTCTATTTCTTTACTGTCTCTCACATGTTATACAGCATCGCTGGTTTTTCTCTGTATCTCAGAAGCCCAAAGTCTGACAGCTGGGTAGAACTTTAACCAGGACCAACTTAGACTTCGTATAGTTGTAGGTTTGGGCAGGAAGTGACCTGTTGCCACATCCTGAGAACAAATGCTGTTNGGACATCAGATCTGGATTCCATACTTAAAGCTTAAGACTAAGTTTCTTCACAATCTGAATTATTCCTGTTGTTAAAGTTCGCACGTCCATTGCAAACGCTCANCGGGGTAGCTATTGATCATGTAGCTGTTTCGTCAAATGTTAGTGTTAACTCAGTGATGCTATGAGGTGAAGAGTTATCTTAAAATTAACCAATGGGGTTCGGGAGATAGCATGGTGGATAAAGCATTTGTCATGCAAGCATGAAGACCAGAGTTCAGATCCCCAGTCCCCATGTAGAAGCCAAACAGGTATGGCAGCCACTTCTAATCCGAGAACTCTGGAGGCAGAGACAAGGGATACCTGAGGTAGGCAGGCTAGCTAGACAAGTCGGAATCAATGATCTCAGGGTTTGCCAATATACCCTGCCTCAGTATAGTGAAGGGTGATTGATGAAGATACCCAGTGTCATCCCTCAGGCCTCCATATATATGAGCACACAGGTGCACATGTACACACACACACACACACACACACACACACACACGTATGCCCCCACATGTATATATGCTTACACATGCATGTACAGCACACACACCTGTACATGCAAAAAAAAGTAACAAATATATTCAAGGAAGACAAAATGTTTTGCTAAATGTTTGAATATGGNAACTTTGGAACTACTGTTAATCTTGACATGACTAGTGTATAACAANATAGTCAAATACATGNTATATTCTCACTTTACAACTAAACATGACAGAAATGTGGAGTAAAATATGTCTGTATTTTTTAAAATTGGGATTTCTCTGAGATTGTCCAGATAGCCAAAGTTAATGAGTTTCATTTGTGTGTGTGTGTGTGTGTTTACCAAATAGTAATGTGTTAAACAGATCAGTGTGGTTTCTGGATACCTCATAGTGACCCTGTAATCTCTGAAAACAATTGACAATCTCAGACATAGTCATAGCTTTTTGTNTGTGTGTGATTAGCTGCTTTACGCCCTTGCTACCATGGAAACAACATCCCTGTCACCATGGATTGTACCCTCAAGCTGTGAACCAAAACAATTCCTTCCTTCCTTAAATTTCTTTTATCAG
>LZPO01055171.1:52307-65826 GCA_001675575.1 Neotoma lepida
AATACAAATAACGAATGAATATTTGAAAGAGAGCTCAATATCCTTAGTTATCAAGGAAAAGCGAATTAATATCACATTAACTCAGAAGAGAAGACAGAAAAATAGGAGCTGGAGGGTTGGGAAGAGCACCACGAAATGCTGTCTTTTGGACATGACATGGCTACTGTGCTCATAAACTCCCTGCAGCTATGCTGACGTAAGACCCACATGATATCGAGCCAACAAAATCAGCAACATTCCAACAGGCAGCACTAATTTAAAAGAAAAAAAATGGAGAAGACATGAAACATGGAGGAGGCTCTGTTTTGGGGGTGGCACCTGGGAGAATGGGAGCAGGGAGGCGGGGGAGGGTGGAATCAAGGTGCATTGCTTACAGGCATGACATTGTCAAAGAGTAAATAAATCAAGACAGTCTACTAAGAAAACTGATTGAAGATTCCACCTCACCCTAGTCAAAATGGCTACCAAGCAAACAAATGCCCATGTGACAAAAGAGGGACCTTGATGCATTGCGGGCAGCAATGGAAACTGCTGCAGACACTATGGAAGTTAGTTAGCATGGAAGTTCTTCACAGTGAGACCCAGCACAAGTACTTCTAGGTATATACCCAAAGGACTTCCGATCAACACACTACTACTTCTAGGTATATACCCAAAGGACTTCCGATCAACACACTACTACTTCTAGGTATATACCCAAAGGACTTCAGATCAACACACTACTACTTCTAGGTATATACCCAAAGGACTTTTCCGATCAACACACTACTACTTCTAGGTATATACCCAAAGGACTTCAGATCAACAAACCACAGAGACTCCTGAAGATCTCTTTGCAGAAAGAAATGGAATTAGCTTAGATGCCCATCATTTTGAGTGAATAAAGGAATTGTGGTACATACATGCAATGGAATTTTACTCAGCCACAAAGAAAAGAGAAATCGTTGCATTCAACTGGAGAGTACTACATTGAACAAAATAAGCAGTTCAGAGAAAAAAAATTACCACAAGTTTTCTCTCCTAGGTGCCCTGGATTAAGCTTACAAACATGCATATATGTATATATGTGCATGTGTGCATATGCAGGCGTAAGCCATGGTCGTGGAAAGGCCATCATGAGAGGGGAGGTAGAGATTTTAAGGCGTGTGTGTGTGGGGGGTAGTGGGATATATGGGACATGAAAGCAGATGGTGGGGGCAGGCAGGTGCTCAGCAAGAGGGGGTTGCAGAGGATGGGGAGGCCAGTGGGGGAGGGAGTCCATAGAACAATACAAAATGGCATCTATGTATACAAGTGCCAGAATGAATATGTTACTTTGGGCCCTAAGTTAAAAAACAAAGAGATCTTCCCCTGTAGCAGTTGTGAAGAAGGATGAATGGCTTGGCCAATGTGGTTTGGCCCAGAGCTGAGGACCTCAGGAGGAGGCTCTTTGCAGGACCTAGCCTGTATCAACAGCAAAATAGGGCATGTGGGACGGCTCTGACTCTCCTGTCTCAGAGCTTCTGTTGCCTCCTGAACTCTGTGAAGCTTAAGCACTTCAGACTCTTTAGACCTGTCTTAACGTATGCTCTCGTCTCCGTTTCTGAGTTAGTTCTCTTCTGTATTGTTCTTCACCACTCAAGACACCATTCAACAGACCCCTCCGTGGCTGACACAAACGTCNGTCTTTCCAAGTTAATTCTGTACTTCTTGGCCAGTCAATTCTGTATTTATACAAGTTAATTCTGTATTCCTCGGCTAGTCCTTGGATGCTTGAGGTGTCCAATCCATGCTCCTGCTGAACAGTTTGGCTCAGATCACCTGGGTCACCGTCTAAAGGATGCTCCCAATTCCTTCGCTCTCATCCTTTGCTTCAGTCTCCCGCCAAAACCCCAGCTCTGGAAAAGCATCAGCATTTGTTTTCTCTGTGACTATTCCAGGGTACTGAGTGCTACCAGGAGAGAAAAACCCACAAATGTACAGGACAGTGTCTATAAATTCCTGCTCTGTGTGGGTTTCCAACTGTGCTACCCAATCCTGTGTTCAGTTATTGCCCAACTCGCTCCTCTGGGAACCATTTCCTGCTTTACGAGTTGCTGCACACCTCTTAATCAACAACCGCTCTCATCATGCCCTGGGGATACCTTCCCTCTTACTTCATGGAAATAACTAGAATTCTTTGGACCACCAAAGATGAAATAGGCCAAATTCTAATTCTCCTTTGTCTTCTGCTTACTAGAGCCATACTTCCCTCCTTGCGTAGCCTTCCTCAGGGGTCTTATATACTTTAGTGTGTGGCATACAGTGGCACATTACTCTAGGCTATAAATGGAATGTTTGTAACCCGCCCCCAAGGCCGTTAAATCTCTAATCTTCAAGGATAGTACTTCTAGATAGGACACTCTGGAGGTAATCAGGGCATGAAGGTGGTGTCCTCCTTATGAGGTTGGTGTCCCGATAAGAACATCCCTCAGGGGGTCTCTGTTGTTGGCCATGTGAGGACACAATGGCCATTCCCAAACTGAGCAAATCTAACTCAACAAGTCCTGGATCTTGGCTTTTCTATCNTCAAGATTTGGGAGAATTAAACATTTGTTGATAAAGCCATCTATTCTATCATAAATTGGTGTATCAGTTAGAATTAAGGCCCTCCACAAACATTTCTATTTCATATGTTTGCAGCATCTTCTCTTTCAATATATGAGTACGGTCAAGTCTCTTCCACTGTTAAAATGAAAGAAAAATGGGGTCTTTTAATCTCATGGGACCACTCTAACTTTGTGTCTGGTCAGTGTTGGCAGTCTGACTCTCTCATTCCATCTCTAGTCCACAGGATGCAGGCACCCATCCCGCCCACATAGAGAGTGAAACTGTTCTTGCCAAGGACTGGCCATCTCCATATCAAATTTCAGGAGCACATGACGCATTGGATCTCTTGCACAGACGCACTAGACGTGCCCTTAGTGGAAGATCTATTGGTTTTGAAGTCAGCACTCTTAGTATTTTCCCCAATATGTCTGTGGACTCGTTTGTGGACTTTTCTTCTACCTATTGTGTAAATGTTGATATTGCCTGGAGTTTTTAACCTTAGCAAACACTCTACCCAGTACCCTCTCCCTCTCCTTCTGTGATTAGTCAATGTGAATATACGTGTGTGTGTGTGTGTGTGTGTGTGTGTGTGTGTGTGTGTGTGTGTGCATATGGAGGTCAGAGGCTGAGATCAGATGTTTTACACATTGTTTTTTGAGACAAGGTCTTTCATTGAACCAGAAACTCACTGACTTGGCTATATTGACTGTTGTGGAATATTTAACTGTTACATTTGTTTATGCTGTGGAATATTACTTTAACCGTGGAAAGATGTGTTACATTTGTTTATGCTGCATTTATTTGATTATGTAAAGATGTGTTGCTGTTTCACCTTGCCTGCCTAAGGCACCTGATTGGTCTAATAAAAAGCTGAATGGTCAATAGCTAGGCAGGAGAGGGATGGGCGGGACTGGCAGGCAGAGAGAATAAGTAGGAGAAATCTAGACTCAAAAGAGAAGGAGGGAGAAAGAGAGGTACACACCAAGGGCCAGAAGCCAGGCAGCGGCCAGCTAGTCAGACANGAGAAGCAATGAAAGGAAGATACACAGAAAGAAAAAGTAAAAAGCCCCCAGGCAAAACATAGATGAAGAGAAGTAGGTTAGGTAATAAGAGCTAGCCAAAAATGAGCCTAAGCTAGGCCAAGCATTCATAACTAATATTAAGTCTCTGTGTCATGTGTGATTTGAGAGCTGGTCGGTGGCAAAAATAAATAGATAGATAGATAGATAGATAGATAGATAGATAGATAGATAGATAGATAGATAAAAAGCTTGCTACAATTGGCCGGCCAGCAAGCACCACGATCCTCTTGTTCCCACCTCCCGGTGATGGAATGATAAGAGTTTATGCTCTACACTCAGTTTTCCAATTGATTCTGGAGGATCTGAACTCAGGTCCTTAGTATTTTCCTGTCAACAAAGCCCCAAATGCAGCACTTCTCCACCCCCCTTTCTCTCTGTTTATATACCCTGTTGCTGGCCCTCACCATTCAAACAGCCTCCTAGGTATGCCCTGCCTGCTGTCAGTCTCTTCTCTTCAGGTCACCCTCCAAGTGGCAGCTGGAGCGATCTGTGAGCACAGAATCCCCCAAACTATCACTCTGCTGAAACTTCTTCATTGATTCTTTCCAAACTTTACAAACGACACCTCCATGTCTTAGTATTGCATATGAGCTCCATGTGGGACATCTCAGTCCTTTCCCAACCTTGAATATTAATTCNGCTTTCAAGATTCACAAATTGATTGACAACTTTAGTTGTCTTAACAGNNNAACCGTTAAACAAATCAGGAAAACAACAAGGATAACAATGACAGAGAGGATTTTTTTTAGTTATTATTACTCTCTGTATTTTCCTCCTTGGCAATGGCAGTATGATTTCCATGACTTTGGCTTACAGACTTGCATCTTGTCTTTGTAGATTCAGGATCATTTAACTCCCTGCCAGATACCTTTGTTGACAAGGAATCCAGGCTGGGGTTGATCAAGCATATTTTAATGGATCATTTTTTTTTCAGATAAGCTTAAAGAGAGAAACTGTCCAGCAAAATTCAAAATAAAGGTGTAGGCTTTAGTACCATTTTATAACAGCCCCAGTAATGACACTTCCGGGTATGTTTCCTACAGTATTGTTTTGAACTACAAAAGGATGCATCCTCAAACATTNTTATTGAAGTATAACACATACAGTAAAACATGTAAGTCTGTAGTAGTCAGTGGGGTGGATTTTTATAGTGTTAACATACGTCATAAAACAGTACAAAATACCACAGGTAGAAAGAACAGGGCCAGAGTCTCAGAAATCGCCTCATTTGCCTTCACTCATCATTTGCATCAGAAGCAGCCAGGCTCCTAAAGACTAGATAAATGGAATTCTGCAGTGCATAGTTTTGAGTGTGTCTAAGATCTCTGCTCATAATTTTTTAAAATAAAATTTATCTTTGTGTTATGTGTAGCAACAAATTATTCATTTTCAAGCACAATATTTCATTTTGTTATTATACCACAATATATTTGTCTAATTGGCTGTTGGAGGACAGAGGTTGTTTATAGTCCATGCTATTGTGAACAGCGATGCTGTAAACATTTTGAACTTGTCTTTTAAAAATATACATTTAGAAGCCAGGTGAGGATGGGGCATGCTTTTAATCCCAGCACTCAGGAGGCAGAGGCAGGTGGGTCTCTGAGTTTGAGGCCAACCTGGTCTGTAGAGTGAATTGCAGGATAGCTAAGGCTACACAGTGAAACNCAGTTTTGAAAAACCAAATATACACACATACAACCCCGCCAAATATTTCACCTGTAATTGCATCCANTTGTTGTCTCAGACATTGATATGCTTTCTCTTTTCTATTTTTGTCATTTTGATAGGTCTACCATATCTCANGGCAGTTTAATTTACATTTCCCTAATAGACTTATCTTCTTTGTGTATGACTTGACCATCAACATTCTAGGCTTTCAAAGTTCCAGCAAAACATTTTGTCTTATTTGATGACATTCAAATTGGAGGTGAAACACACTTGTTGTTACAAGTAAGTCCACACTGAGTTGTAAAAGAGGAGAGTGGATATTCCCACAACAAGCATGAAGCAGTAAGAGTTCATTAATATTTATAGTTCTCTTGAGGCATTTTTAAAATTATAAGATAATTTACAAAGATTTAGAGAAAGAAGAATTATGCCTTATTGGTATCTTATTAAGTGGCTNTTTTAATATTATTTTTAATGGGAACTTCAAAAAGCCTGAGCTTTAAGCCAAAGCACACTTGAAAATTTTTTTATTATCATTCTAACAGTAAAGGGTAGAGGTAGGCAANGTGACTGGTTATTAATCTGCCTTACTTATGTCTAACGAGGGAAGGATTAGTTACTGATAGTTACATGTGGGAATATCCAACATCTAGTAATAGCCAAGCACTTTAATACACATACACATATGAACACACATACACACATGCACACACATATATACATGCATACATACAAACACACACACATAATTTCTGGACAAGAATCCTTTACACTGGTGAAGACACAGACATGTACAACTTAAATAGCTTTTCTAAGCTAACTGGCCCTTTGCACTGGAATCCATGATATAGTTTCCACTTCTCGCCATAACTCAAATTTAGAGCCTCATATTTGTCTAATTGTCTTCACTCGATGAAGTTCTGTGGATATGAGGGGAAAAGTCTCTCTAATTTTCTGAGTCTGTTCATGACTTGTGCCATTTCTAGATGATCTGACTTCTTTGTCAGCACCATTAGAGTGAATCGTTTTTTAAATCCCTACTCTGGACCATCCATGCTGCTTCCACTTAGCCTTGGGACATCATTGCCTTGGGACATCATTCCTTGTCTCTGCATCACCTTTCTTTGTTATTCTATTGAGACGGTCCCCTTATACAGTCAGGTCAGCTCCAAACTTACTCTATANGGTCTTGGTTGGTCTCAAAGTNACAATCCTCCAACCTCAGCCTCCTGGGTGGTCAGTTATAGGGGTGTGCCATCATTGGTAGCCTAGGTTCTTCTTGAACACAATTTGCATCCATCCCTTGGCCCATGTCCATTCCAGATTCTGGAACTGTAGTTGGAACCCTGTGCTACCTGCTTGACCGAGGTGAAAAGCAAACACAAAGGCTCACACTACATCTCCACTGTCATGTCTTCCCTCTCCCTGGTGAGCTGAACTTGGTTTCATTTTTTTCCCCTGGAGGATAAGTGAATTAATATTATATGATATGCTTCTTTTTCTTATAGTTTATTTGCCTAGAAATTTAAGGCATATAATATACTTGTATCATGTTTATGGATTGTCGCAAATTTGACTTTAGGGGTGAAATAATGTAAGGACATAGTTGGTCTTATATTCCAAAGAAGCATCTTTGAAATTTATTGGGAAAGATAGCTTGTCTGTGCGGTACTTGAAAATGGACATCTGAGTCACGATAAAGATTGTGCTGTAATTCTAATGTAACTCTAATGGTCACTTTGGGTGTAATATGTGTTTTCTTCCCACTTAGAAAAATGATCAAATAACCAACTTTGGAACTGGAAAAGGATTTTCAACCTTTACACTGCAATTGACATTATTGACATATTAAACTGGAAGTTTCTTTGTTGTGAGCCGGGTGTCTTTTGCATTGTCAAGTGCTTAGCAACGTTGCTGGCTCTATATAACTGTGACACCCAATCCAATGATGAAAACCCAACATTTTTTATAGATGTTTGTGGGTTGAATTGTGTCCACCTAATATTTGCATATTGAAATTCTAGCTCTGAGTAACTTAGAATGTGACTGTAATTGGAGTCAGGATCTTAAAAACACAATTTGGTTAAAATGAAGTAATTGGGCTCTAACTCATTATGACAGTCATTTGTCATAGATGGAAAAACTTGGCATAGACATTACAGAAGAGTACTGTGTTAAGTCATAGAAGAGAACAATGGAAGGGCAGGCCTTCAGAAGAAAGCAGCTCTGTGGCCATGGATCTTAAACATCTAGCCTCCAGAAGTGTGATGCAATCACCTGCTTCATTAAACCCACCATTAAACCCAAAGTGTAAAATGGCACTTTGTTACAGAAGCCCTGGAGGAGCAAGAGACAGACATTGCCAGTGTCCCCAGGGGCTAAGTCACCACTGGCTAAGAATCACTGGACTAGAAGACACAGATCACACATGGGGAGCTATTAATTTTGCCTTTTCCAGGACAGAAAAACCAAGTTTCCAAATAGTATGTTTTTCTGATACAGGGAATATAGAGGATCTTCTCTATTCCTTTTTCACACCATAAATCCTTCTCAAAGATAATTTCATCACTTTATAATTAGATAACAAAAATATAAAGTAAAAAGCAGTCCAAAAGGCCATAAAGATATAGATAAGGCTATAAAGATATGATGTATACATAATCTTGGAGTGACTCTGGGGCTGTGCCATTGAGTCCCTGTTGGGTAATTCTGGGCTTGTGGTTATACCTAATGACTATAATATTTGAACAGAAAATACTTCCCTAGAAACACTTTGAAGAAATTCTTCCAAAAGTGTTCAGTGTTCATTGAAAGACCTATTTTATTTCATTCAAACAGAAATTCTCATTGTATTTACTATCCTGAACAATAACGAGCGTGCTGAGAAATCTCATAGGCCATAAAATATGACTATGGGCCTTCCAGGACAACAGGATGAAATCTTTTGTCTCCCCCAAGGTCCATCTGACATCCTCAAACACATGGAAGACCCTTACTTATCATTATTAAAAAGAGTGGGCCTCCTACCTAGCAAATACTAGTGTCTAGATTTGATTTACAACCCTGAAAAGATTATCACATAAAAATTTAGAAAGAGTGCACAGTAGATTAAGTTTCTGAATCAAAAATATCCCCAAACATGGTAGCTTAAAGAAGGTAGTTTGTTTTCCTTTCACTTGATAGCCCCATGTTCACAAAAAGAAGACTAGTGAGTGGCCTAGTCATTCGCTTTGTTCTGAATGAGGACCTCCAAGGATCTTCAGGTTTCTGAGTTACTTTGCCACTGTCTTCAGAACTGAGGCATTTGTTAACACTTTCCACTCCACAGGCAAGGAGAAAGAAGTCCAAGGCAAGTTGTTATATACTTAAGAGAACAGGAAGTTACACATTACTGTTGTGGAATATTAGTTGAAGATGTATTANATTCATTTATGATGTGGAATATTTGTTTCATGGTGCAAAGATGTGTTGCATTCGTCTATGTTGCATTTGTTTAGGTGGGGCTGCAAAGCAGAGAGAATAAATTAGAGGAGAAATCTAGAGGAAAAGGAAGGGGAGGAGTGAGAAAAGGAGAGGGAGAGGAGGATGCCAGAGGCCAGCCACCAAGCCACACCACCAGCCGTGAATTAAGAAGGAAAGAAAAATACACAGAATAAAGAAAGGTAAAAAGCCCAGAGGCAAATGTAGTTAAAGAGAAGTGGGATAATTTAAGTTAGAAAAGCTCGCTAGAAACAAGCCAAGCTAAGGCCGGGCATTTATAAGTAAGAATAAATCTCTGTGTATTTATTTGGGAGCTGGGTGGTGGGCCTCTAAAGNGTTAAAAATGACCTNTAACTATATCCTCTTGTCTAAAACTGAATCACCTAGCATATTTGGCGATATAGGATCTTGGAATCTGTAGTTTCCATGCTGACCAAATGTGCCCAGATGGTTGGGATTCTACCACTTCGAAGCAGAAGGGATAACAGATATAGAATAATTATTAATTACTGATCTCTTGTCATACATATGACGTGGATTTGTGGTGGGAGCGTGGTAGGTAGCTGCTGAGTGTACACATACACATGATATGGGTGGAGCTTCCAAAGGGAGAGGAATCCAATCTTAAAAAGAATAGGAAAATGCTACGTTAAAATGGATGAATGGTAGGATGTTTGTATAACTTGGGGCTTCGGTGCTGAAATCTACCTATTTTATGATGAAAAGAAAATGAGATTAGGGTCTCCAATGACAGGTCAGACATCAAGTCATTGTTAGATCCCAGTCACTTTTGTGTCCCCGTGTCTATATTTCTTCCTTTAAGATAGTGTGGTAAGGAGAAATGAGGTAGTGTGTGTGAACACTTAGCACAGTGCCTCGTGCTTGAAGGACTCTTCTCAGCTGTGGGTTGGAGTCTCCTCCATGGTCCAGTCCTAGTCTCTGGGTTGGATTTCCCTCCCTCTGAACTCTCCCAGATTGTCTATATTCCAGTCCCAGCAGACTGCCCTTTATTCTCCCACAGAGTCACGAAGTCAAAACAAAAAGTATACTTCAAACAAATCCTTTGCTCAAGGGTTACATGGAGTCTTGTCCTGAGGTTTTCTGTGTCCAGGACTGCTGCTGTTTTGCAGATCTGAGACACTTCAGGTTAAGAGCCATGAGGATGTATGTGTGAGCACAAGACCATCTCCCTCTGGTTACACCTGTCGCCTTACACCCATTTGTTCCTCGTTGCTGTATGCTCTTCCACTGCCTGCACCCGCTCTTGTCTCTCCCCATAGAATTCTTCACAGAGGAGCCATATTAAATTCTAAGACAGACCCAGATAATCCCTGCACTGCCTAAAATCCTCCACAAGGTTGCTATTTGCTCTTGGATGAAATTCAGATGTCTGAGTATGACCCAGAAAGCCCTGCAGGAATAATTGATCCCTGCCTAACTCTCTGCTCTCATCTGATGTGTTCCCCTTGGCTGTTCTGTTTTAGTTATTCCCAGCACCACACAGTTCTGAAATCTCAAGTACTTTCCTTTCTCAGGGCTCTTGCCACACATTCATCTCCATCCATCGCCTACCCTCCCTAGCAGTTGCTGGTCCTCTCCTGTGGTGGCTTGAATGAGAATGGCCCCCATTGGCTCATAGATTTGAAAGCTTGGTCACCAGGAAGTGGCACTATTTGAAAGGATCAGGAGTTACGGCCTTGTTGGAGTAAGTGAGTCACTAGGGGTGGACTCTGAGGTTTCAAAAGCCCATGCCAAAGCCAGAGTCTGTCTTCTGTCTGTCTGTCTCTCTCCAGTACAGGTGGTAGCTCTCAGCTACTGCTCCAGCACCTGCCTGCATACCGCNGTTCTCCCCACCATGATGATAATGGACTAAACCTCTGAAACAGTAAGCGAGCCCCAGTTAAATGCTTTCTTATAACTCTTATAAGAAGAGTTTCCTTGGCCATGCCATCTCTTCAACAGCCACAGAACAGTGACCAAGACATCCCCTTCCTTAAATTTCATTATCCAAGAGAAGTCCTTTTGTCTTCTAGTCTAAAATCGGTTGCTTTGTTGTTGTCCCAGGTTCTGCCCTCACACCCTCTCTCTGATTATTTTCATTTATAACAGTTTGTGNANACATCTTTCTCTACTTCCTGTATTCCTTTCTTAAATGTCAGGAGAGTGTGGTGGCACCAAATGACCGCTTTTTAGCATAGCTTCTAGCCCATGGCTAANGCTTAAGAAGTACTCTCAAGTGACTGGCAGTGAAATGAGTGCTGTGCCTTCCTTTCTTTTTCTCTCCCTCTCTTATTTCTAGGAAGTCTATTTTGAATCACTGTTTTGGGAGTCTTGAAGGGACAGTACAGCAGATGTATTAGAGACTATTTGTACCATCCTGTGTGCTTCCTTGACATATTGGCTAAAAGACACTTTTTGCATTTGTTATACATGCTGATTTATTTAATCAAAATGATATTAATGAATCTGACTTATTTAAAAAAGGGACACAATAAAGTTCACTGACTAATTTTTGAGTAATTTCCTACTGACTATAGAAGATAGGAAAATGCAGTTGTATTTGAAGCTGTCAGGACACAGGGTCCAGTCTTAGTTTTGCTGTTGAATAGTATGTGAGCCTGGAATGGTAGGCAACCATTTCCATAAATGGGAATTTTTTTTCTAATAAATGGAAGAATCTTTACAATTCTTGCCTCAATGGTATGAGAAATGTGAGTGCAATATTTACAATGCACAGTCTGGGCTCTTTTGAAGTGTTCAGGATATGCTTAATGAGTATATNTCTACGTTTCAAGGATTTTACACTCAAATCAAGTTGGAACCGAGAGATGAAGTTCTCCAAAAGAACAAAATGCTGCAAGATGAGCCTTGAGTTATATTCAACTACCCAAGCTTTGGAGGTAAGCCTTCCTTTCTTTTGAGCTGAGAGGACCGGTAGATACTGTTATTAACTCGAAAGCGGAGAGACAAAGCTTTCTCCTGCCAGTGGTACTTTGCAGGAGTGCCGTGGGAATAAGTTCCAAGCTTAATGCTTGTCCTTTCTTCAGTCTGGGACTAACTGATCAATTCTGGCTATTTGACTTCAGGAAGCCATTTTTTTTTTTCTGTTTTGTTTAACTGAGATTCCAGTAGAGGGAGCAGAATCAGCAAGGAGAGAGGAGAGATTTCTAAAACTCAGATAAGCAGTGAAAAGCTCAAATGAATAAGTCCATTGGAGAGGCGTATGAGATTTCATGTTAGCTACCAATAATGTGACTTACTCGAGCTTTCCAAAGCATTACTGTTGTAAAAACAATCATCTCCCTTTTCTTAAAATCTGCTATTAAATGTTCATTTTTATACTGACAGTTGTCTCAAGAGCTAGGAAGACACTGATGCCTCTAAGAAAAAAAAATCCAAAGACACAATTTGTTGTGATTGGTTCAATAAATTACTAGTCTTAAGACAATGTAAATTACAATATTNAAACTGTTTTAGCAAAGTCTGACTAGATATATAATCAGAACTTAAAAATGTCAATGTGAGCTACATCCACCATANAATTAATTGTTAGCTGAGAGAAGTTGGAGGCAGGGAAGACGAGAACACTTGTATATTTATAGTAAATTTAACTAAAGACACTAAGTGTGGTGAGTCAATAATACATACTCATTACGAAGCTAAAACTCCTGAGAAGACAAGGGGTTGAATGCACGATGACAAGTCCGGCTCACAAAGCTTATTACAGATGAAAAGGTAAGAAGCAAGAGCTGTGCCAACTCATGAAAAGGCACCATTAATGGCTGGTTACTTGTCACCTCCAGTTGCTNTAGAGTTGGGCTGTGCACAGCTGTGTGGCTGGCTGTGGCACTCCCAGGGCCGTTAGTGGAGTACGTTATCAGGGATGATAAGATTGTTATCCATTAATATAACAGTCTGTAATTTTAAATGTGCGATCTAGCAATATGAAACTTTTGTTCTTTTATTTCTTGCTTTAAAAATTAATTGTGTGTGTGTGTTTGCACATATATGCACAGGTGCCACATTGGGCTTATGGAGGTCAGAGGACAGAGGACAACTCTCTTGGAGAGTCTTTTCTCTCCTGCCACCTTGTGGGGTGTTGAGTATTGAACTCAGGTCATCAGGCCGATATACCAAGTTCTTTCTCCCACTGACCCATCTCACTGGACCCTTTTATTTCTTCAAATTCAAATTTTATTTTAGTTTAAACTGGTACAAATATATATATGTATATATATAACATAAATATATATAGATTTTTATCTATATAGACAGATTAAAATATGATGTATATTATAGTACATGTGATAGTATGCATATAAACTGATAAATTAATGTTAAAAAGGAATTACAAGCCTTATGATAAAAAAGTCAAAAACAAAAATGAAAGTCTCAGTATTAACCTTCTTCCTCTGATTNCCACTGCAAAGAGGCAACCATTTTTATCTGTTTGCCCTTAGGGGGTCCCTTCACTTCAGTCTCGAAGTCCCCAGTCTCCTACCAGGATAATTGCTTGTGCTGGATATGTGGCTAGTGAGGAGATGTTGCCTGACTCTGTGAGCTAAAGGATAAGTCCATCTGCTTGCTTTCAATGGTCTTCCTAATGGGACCCTGGCTCCAGAAAGTACATTTTCTAGGGTTTCACAGCATTCACAGCAGGAACTGGACTGTTTGTTGACTTACTCCAGGCCGTTTTTCTCTGCTAAGCCATTTTACAAATT
>LZPO01055171.1:135958-146602 GCA_001675575.1 Neotoma lepida
AAAAAAAAATACCTTTTTGATAGTACCTGTTCTAGCTTCACTCTATTGCTGTGACAAACACTGTGACCAAAAGCAACTTAATAGAAGAAAGGGCTTATTTGACTTCCATTTCTGGATCACAGTCCATCTGCTTCACTTCCTGCCTCTAGGTTCCTGCCTTGAATTCCTACTTTGGCTTTCCTCGATGATGGACTAGAACTTTTAAGTTAAATAAACCCTTTCCTACCATGAGTTGCTTTTGGTCACACCATTTATCACAGCCACCAAAAACAAACTAGGACACTCTTTATTCAGTGTGTAGTTTACAAATATTTTCTTCCCAAGCCTCTTGACTCTAATATTTCCTTTGCTGTGTAGACTTTTTAGTTTGATGTAACACCATTTATCAATTTTTAATTTTGTTGTCTGTATTTTAGGGTTCATATGCTAAAAACTATTGTCTGCACTCAAGGTAAAAAAGATCTCCATCTGTATTTTCTTTCTTGTTTTATATTTTCAGATATCAATACTTAAGTTCTTTTTATTAATTTTGAGTTAACTTTTAAGGGTATGAGATGAGCCAGTTTCATTTATTTGCATGTGTTCAGTTTTCTCAGCCCTATTTAAAAGTAATTCTGTCCTTTCCTGTGGTACAGTGCTCACACCTTTGCAGAATATTAGCTAGATTTGCTAAAGCTATTCAAGTTTCTGTGTTTGCATATAAACAATAAGACATAGCTTCTATTTCTATGAACAATATCATTGGAATTTTGACAGAAACATGAAATCCATAGATGACTTTGGGCAGTAAGTGTATTTCAGCAACATTAACTTTCCAGTCCATGAACATGAAATATATTTTCTCTCATTTGTGTCTTCCATTTTTCCATCCATGCTTTCTAGTGTTCAATGACTTCATCTTTTACCTCATGGTTTTATTCACTCCAAAACATAGTATTTTTCTGATGGGATTGAATTTTTGATTGTTTTCAAGTTTGTTAGTATATAGAAAGCCAATGATTCTTATACATTGGTTTTGTCCTGTAACTTCACCATATTCATCTATTAGATCTAACAGGTTTTTACTTTTATTTTTTTGAGTCTTTAAGATTTACTACGTGCATGTCATCTGTACACAGAGATAATTTAACTTTCTCATTTCTAGTGAGGAAGCCTTTTTCTTTCCTCAATGCCCTGCCTAGGGCTTGCAGCACTGAGTTGGGTAGCAGTAGAATGGCCATCCTGTAAATAGACGTTTTCCTGTCTAGACCGCCAGGTCCCAAACAACCAACTCAGGCTGAATATGAATTATAAATGCTCAGCTAATAGCTCAGGCTTATTACTAACTAGCTCTTACATTTTAAGTTAACCCATATCCCTTATTTAGGCTCTGCCAAGTGGTGNTACCTTTATTAGCTCCCTCTCCTGCTCTCTCTGCATCTGGTTGGTGACTCCTGACTCAGTCCTTCTTCTCAGCATTCTCTGTTTGGCTTTCCCACCTAACTTCCTGCCCAGCTACTGGCCTGTCCAGCTTTTTATTAACTAATGAGAGTAATACATACACATAGTGTAGAAAAGGATTGTTCTACAACGGTGTCCTTATCTTTATTCTATTCTTAGGGGGAAAGTCTTCAGCATTTTGCTGTTGAGAAGGATGCTTGCCATGGGCTTATATGGCCTTTGGTCTGTTCAGTTTCTTCTATTCCNAATTTATCACGTGTCTATACAACAAATTTCTATCTGGATAGGATACTGTGTTTTAAGTGTTCTCTCTCACTCACTGAGATGACCATATGAATCTGCTCTTCATTCTGCTAATGTGGTATCTTTTTTTAAAAATTTTTTTTATTTTTTCGAGACAGGGTTTCTCTGTGTAGCTTTGCACCTTTCCTGGAACTCACTCGGTAGCCCAGGCTGGCCTCGAACTCACAGAGATCCGCCTGCCTCTGCCTCCCAAGTGCTGGGATTAAAGGCGTGCGCCACCACCGCCCGGCAGCTAATGTGGTATCTTGATTTACTCATGTTTAGTCATCATACTCCAGGGATAAATCCCACTTGATGATGGCAGATGATCTTTTTTGTTCTACTGAATTCATTTTGCTACTGTTTTCTTGAGGATTTTTAAAAGCTATTTTTAAAACGATTTATTAGTTTTATTTTATGTGCATTGGTGTTTTGCCTGAATGTATGTCTGTGTGCAGGTGCTGGATCCCTTGTAACTGAAGTTACAGACAGTTGTGAGCTGCCATGTGGGTGCTGGGAATTGAGCCCAGGTCCTCTGGAAGAGCAGCCAGTGCTCTTAACCNCTGAGCCATCTCTCCAGTCCCTTCTTGAGGATGTTTGTGTCTATGTTTATCATAGTATTGGCGTAGAGTTTCTCTGCTTTTAGTACTTTCGTTTGACTTTGGGATCAGGGCAATGATGCTTTCATAAATGAGTTTGTTTATCTTTCATCTTTTCTCATTTTGTATTTTTGAGCAGTTTGAGAAAGACTTATGTTAATTCTTTAAATGTTTGGTAGAATCAGGTCCTGGACTTTTCTTTGTTCAGAGATTTTTGATTATTGACTCAATCTCATTAGTGGCTATAAATATATTTAGCCTTATTATTTCTTTATATTTCATCTTAGTGGGTTGTATGTTTCTAATATGTTTGTTTTAGGTTGTTCAATTGATTGCTATTCAATTTTCATGATTGTCTTTGATGTTTTATTTATTTACTTATTTATTTATTTGCAGTTTTGGGCACTAGTATTGCTTCTTTCATTTGTAAGTTTAACTATTTGGAGCCTCTCTAAATTTAGTTATTCTGGTTAAAGGTTTGTCAATTTTATTTTTTCAAAAAAACAGATCTTAAATTTACTGTTATTTTCTATTGTTTTCTCTGTCTTCGTTTTATTTGTGTTCTGCACTGATTTTTATTATTTATTCTGGTAACTTTGGATTTAGCCTGTTCTTTTTCTAGTTCTTTGAGTTATAAAGTTACACGCTTTGTTTGAGGTCCTCATTTCTTCCTTATTGTAGGCATTGCTTCTTATGCCTGCTTTGCTACATCCTCTGTTTTGGTAGGTTATGTTTCTATTTTCATTTGCCTCATGATATTTTTAACTTTCCTTTCAATTTTTTTCTGACCCATTACTCATTCAGGACCATGCTGTTTAATTTCCACATATTTGTGAAAATCCAAATTCCCTCCTGTTATTGAATTCTAGGTTCCTACCATTATGGTTGGAAGTGCTACATGATATCTCTCCCATCTCTTTAAAATTGTTGAGTCATGGCCTAAGCTATGTCTGTCTTGGACAATGTTCCATGTGCACTTGGGGAAGAGCATTTTATTGTTGCTGGCTGGAATGCTATGGATGTCTGTTGGTATATTTGGTCTACAGAACTGTTAAAGTTTTCTATTTCTTTACTGATTTCTGTCTCTGTGCTCCATCATTGACAGGAAGCCCTACATTTCTTGCTATTACTTTTTTGTTTTCTACTTCTCTCTCCAACTCTATTAATATTTGCCTTAAATATTTAGGCATCTCCATAATTGCTATATCACCTTAACAAATTGGTCACCTTATCATTGTATAATGGCTTTATTTTTCTCTTGGCACAGTTTTTTTGCTTCAAAACTCAGGTCCCCATGGTTGCAGAGCAAGCAGTTTTACCCACTAAGACATCTCTTTGTCCCTTATTTTATCTTTTTTTTCCTTCCTGCTACACATTTTCCCCTCTTTGCACTTAACACAAAGCTTACATAAAACATCCCATAGGTGTGACAGCATATTTTAAGCTGGTAACAAATTATCTGCATTGAAAAATGAACCTCTTCTTCTTCAACTTTTTGCATTACTGATGTCATAATTTACATTACTGAATTTTGTCTACTGTGTATTTACTTAAATCCTTGGTATGTACAGTTATTTTAAATACTGTACATCTGTATCTCTTTTTTTTGCCTTTTAAATTTTATGATAAAGAGGTGATTTATAGACCACTACAGAACTGAGCATTCTCTGCATCCACATTCAGATTTAACTCTATGCCAACCTGTTTAGTGAGCTTACATGTTAGAATATTCTGATGTTGTTGATCAGTATCTTTCATTTAAACTTAAAGAATTCCATTTTTTTTCTTTTAAAGGTCTTGTGGTGTCTCATAAATCCTCTCAGAGTCCTCACACCATCATTTTTCTTCTCTGTTCCTCTGATTTTAAATGCATGGAACTTTTTGAACTCAGTGACTCTCCTACTTGATTAAGTCCGCTATCGAAACTTTGTGAAAGTTTTTTAAGTTTGGTATCTTCTTTGCTGTGGAATTTGTTTGGTTCTTTAAAAATCTTTCTATCTAATTGAACTTCTCATCTTGTTCATTTATTGTTCTCCTGGTCTCATTAAGTTTTCTACCTGGTTACGTTGTAGTCATCAAACTTCTTTTAGATGATGATTTTGAATTCTTTGTCAGGCAACTTTGAGAATTCTATTGCTTTAGGGTTAACTAACTGTAGAGTATTCCATTCTTCTGGTGGCACCTTATTTCCTTGTTCATTCATAATCTATATGATATATATATACATAGCTATATTTATATATCTCACATATATATTCATGTGATTTATATCACACATATATAATTTGTGTGCAATTAAGATGACTACTGTCATCTTTATGTCTACATGTGCAGAATATGTCATCTGTATCTTTATCTTCAGAAGCAAGGCACTGACCATTGACAAAAATCTGGTGATGTTAAAGAACTTTAAATAGACTGAAATAAAAAAATTAACTTCTTATTAGCCTAAGCAACCTAAAACCTTATAAGGAATACTTGCCATATTTAAAATCATATAAAAGCAATGACATCTACATAAACTCTCGTGTATATTAGCCCCAAGTTTCCATANACTTCCAGCGTAGACATATACTGACATGTTGATGGTCATGCGAGTTCATTGAACCACACAAAAAATCCATGCCTTAGACTGGAAGTTTCCCTATGTAGTCTCTTTATAAACTCTGATATTATTTTCACCTAAAAAATTTTACTTCCTTTGTTTTCAGAAAACATCCCAAATCCAGTATCTGTTCAGTTCCTTCCTGTTTGCCTTCTAGTCCTGTGATGATGAGGAATTCTTATATATAACTGTGTTAATGGGGTTTAACACTTCATGTTCAATGTTTCAACTTTACAGATATTGCCAAGTTTTAGCACTTGAGTATATATGTACATATGAATTTATATTATATAATAACTGCTATTATTATTTTTGTTTTATGAGACAGGGCCTCACATTGTAACCTAAGCTGGCTTTGATCTGACTATGTAGCCCAGACGGGTCTGAGACTTACAACCCTCCTGCCTCAGACTCCTGGCGCTAAGATTACAGGAATGTACAACCATGCCCAGCTAGCTCTAAATATTTTAAATTTATCCTTGGGAAATTTAAAATTATAAATTACAACTTAAGTCTGCTGGTGCCAATAAGATGATTACTGAATGTTTTATTTTAGGTTTTGATGAAGGCTCTTTGGACCTACATTGTAAGAAGCATTTTGAAGTTGGGACTGCCTTTGAAAAGAAAACGCCAAGTATGTTAAACTGGGCACTTAGTTTTCAGTGTAGAGGGATGGATCCCAGATTCGGAGTGCTGCTGACGTGGTTCTTCGAGTGCTCAGTGTATTTGAAATGGAGACTGTGTATGTGCTGTGTGCGCTGACTGAGTTTTCTGTAGGAAATCCCTGTTTCTCTGTGAAACCCACAAGCCTGCCATTGACCTGCACTCACAAAACCCTGTTGATTTAAACACGGTCCCCAAGGTGGAACAAGAGCAAAACCACGAGACTTATTTTACGGAGCTTAGGTTACAGGAAGCNTATTTAATAGCAGATAGTTCCTGTTTTCATTGTTTTCCATTTAAGTTCCCGCAAAATCAGATTTAAATAGATGCTGCTGCTATTGGGAGAAGACTCAGTTTCACGTCCCCAAAGAAATAGTTTTGTACGAGTTCACTCTACCTTGGCCTCACATATAATAGGCCTAACTCTAGCCAAATGGATCAAGATGAGTATCACACTAAAACAGTGACAGAATAATGACACCAAACACATGTGCTCTTTAGCTGTCAATGAAGCCCTCAGTAACCAGGGGTTATTTGCTGGTGAATGGAGGAGAAAAGGTATTTCCTTTGAGGGAAATCTTGCTTTGTCTGTTTTAGAAGCACAATACAGATTAGTACTACAGATTTCTGGGGAAAGAAAAAGGGGAAATAGTTTAGAAAAGCTATAATGTCGAAGTAATGTCGTCATTCAGAAAGGTCCTGGCTTTGGCCATGTTCCTGGAGTTTTCTCTTGAAAGACATGCACTCTAACCAAACTGAGATGGTGCTAAGGCTAATANTGATGTTGATGATGGCTAATATTTACTGAGCACAAAGTATGTCTTCTAAGATTTAAGGTAAGTATTAAGTAAAGGTGTATGTGCATACATGAACATGTATGACATACCAGGCACATAAAACATGATTTAATAAAAATTCACAATGGTTTGGATTAATGCTGTACCCCAGATGTCTATATAGTTTGATAGAAACGAAGGTATGAGGTTGTATATTTTCTTATGCCACTGTTGTGTGACAAAACTTTTCCTGGGGAGAAGCAACACACATGTCCACTNACACTACATAGGGAGCCCATGACAGTCCAAAGCACAGATAACACCAGTACCTACTTGGTGAACCAATGAGTTTTATTAGGATTACTTACAGGACTATCTATGGGTGAGGGGCTCCTTACAGAAGCAGAAATGACTCAAAGACAGCTGCATCACCAAGGCCCACTTCAGCACAGGTGACAGCTCACAAAGCTTGGAACCTGGATCCCACTGCACAGCCTGCAGGCAGCTCACCAGGTTGGAGAGTGTCCTTTCCAAGTGACTCAGTTGGTCTAAACCTCTTCCAGCTGGTTTCTGGTTCTTCCAGGCAGCTGGTCTGCTCTCAGAGTCTTCTTTGCAGCTCAACTTGGTTCTATTTGACAGCGACTCTCAGCTATTCTTNTTTACTCTGGCAGGGTGGGACCTAGAGAATCTGGTCAGTTTCAGGAACTTCCTATCTTGAGTTGTTTACCTTCCTGCTTAAGGAACTCCCCNCCCCAGATGGAATGTTTCAATCTCAGAGGACACTGTTACAGAACAGCCACTAATGTTACACAACAGCCACTCATGAACTAAACGACCTCAGGTGACTTTTTCTCTGATTCCCAGTTTCTTAATGAGAAAAATGTCATAAGGGCTAAGTCATTGTGTTTTGGGGGAAAGAAATGCAGGCCAGTATCAGAGACAATGATTCTACTCCTGGATTCAGTGAGATAGTTCAGGGTGCTAGGAGCAGCTTGCAGGGGGGCTGGCCTACTGTTCCCCTTGGACTCTGAATGTACAGGATTTTCTGGTGGAGCTTCTCTAAGTAGTAGCTTCAGTTATGGATTAATAAAATCTAGGAGAAGGTAAGTGAGGACTGTTGAAGCCTGACGGAGAAGCATGTTCCTACAGGATTGCATGTTATTGCACAGTGTAAAGGGACAGAGGCCAGGGTAAGAGACCAAGCTAGAGTTCTAAGTCTGTCCAGCTCATACAAAGTTCTTTGGCTAGCATTCTAGAGAGNTGCAACTCCTTCCTAGGGACAGAAGGAACCATTTAAGAATGTATGCAGGGGAGTGATATNGCTTGTTTGTTGTGATGGCTACTCTGTAGATAATAGGGACATTGACAGTGTCCTTAGCTCTTTCTTGATTCCCCTGTGTAAGCAAACTCAAGACCTTGAATGCTTTGGCTTGAGGATTGCCATCCAGTGATGGAACGGATATTTGACTCTGATTTTTGTTATTGCCTTATCTTGGTGTGAACTGTCTCTTTGGCTGAAGCAATTAGTGTGGTTCAGTGGGCAGAGAAGCGACCTCTCTACTCANAGGCATGGCTGGGACACATGGATTCTCTCTTCTGTCAGTTGCTTTATGTTTGTTTGTGGGTTGTGTACTTAACATGTGTAATCGTCAGCTTTANTTGTCACCTTGGCACAATCTATAATNGCCAGAGAAGACACAGNCTCAATGAGGAATAGATTGGGCTGCCTGTAGGCATGTCTGGGGGGATTCATCTTTATTATGCCANTTGATATTGGAAGACCCAGCCTGAAGGTGTGTGGTANCATTCCCTGGGTGCAGGTTATGGACTGTATGAGAAGGAGGAAAGGGAGCTGAACACAAGAATGAAAATGCCTTTGTACTCATGACTGTGGGTGTGACTATTGCTTTCTTCAGCCTTAGTTTCCCTGCAGTGATAAACATAACCTGGAGTTGCAAACCAAAGCAAACCCTTTCTAGCCTAAATTGGTTTTGCCAGGGTTTTTTTCTTTTTTTATCATAACAATTAGGGAGGAAATTAAGACAACATATTAAATGTAACTAAAATGTAATCTGAGGTTGACTTTCAGCTGCTTCCTCTGGATTGCAGTCATTTATTGTGAGCTCATATGTNCAGTACTGAAGCAAAGAGAATCATTTTTCTAATGTTAATCTCAATAAAGCAATAGTAATGAATAGTCACTTTATTATGCTTGCCTCCAGTAGCATGTTAGTTGAGCAAAAACATGCAATAAAATCCAACTGTGCATGTGATCTGTTTTTCAGGAGTCGTTTGTCTGTCCTTCTGCTGACTTTGAATAGAAACCTGAGTTCATGACCATTGTCTATATTTCCAGAAGAGTTCAAGAAAACCATCTTGTAAAATGAAATTAGATAATAATGTGCTTTTAGGTACTATTTTATTGAGCATCAATTACTATTTTATAAAATGTTCATCATGATGTCAACATCTGCCTAATTACAAGATTAAAGTTAACCACGTAAAATAGTCAATTGGAAGAAATATGGCTGCTTAGGCTTTCTAGTGGAGCAGGCACTTAACACTGAAATTATGGTTAATATTTCTTTGGAATTTGGTAGGTTCTAGACTTGTGGTCATGGCAGAACGTTTTTTGTGTTTTGTTTTGTTTTTTAACATAGCCACAAATGATAATGAATAGTATCCAAAGCACAAATAATTAATAGTTTCTTTTTAAGAGAAATAATGTCGAAGGTCTGTGTAAAAACGTTTGTTGGAAAATTTTATGATTTTTTTTTTAAAGAGAGAAAAGTATGTATAATGGAAACAAATATATTTGCTTTGAGTTGTTCACAGAGTGACTTAGCACTCTTGGAGCACTTTCTGTTTTAGGAAGACTGTTAAATCCCATCTGGTCTTTGTAAAGTCTTTTACTATCCCCTGCTGGGACAGGCAGACATTGGTTTGCATGACTATGTGTTCCCAAAATATATTTTGAAACTATCCAGTGGATTTATACCAACCATAGAAGGATGACAGAAGACCGCATTTCCATTATAATACTTTCAGGAATGGAGACAAATGTCATCAGGTCACAAAAGATCCATCAGTTTTACACTGTGTGACATTTTGGAAGGAATGTGAATGATTAGTGGTTTTCAAAAGTTTTTGGAATTCAACATCCTGTGTCAATATTACTTGAAAAATATTTATAGGTTCTGAGTCAGTGATATGCAATTTATTCTCTATGGAATTTATTCTAGAATGTGTGGAGTATTGCCTTGAACTTTAGTCATCCTAAGAAATTGCCTGGAAGTATTATTATCAATAAGCATGCTGTTTTGCTTTCTTGAGAGATTTTTAGTCTACCATGACAGTCCTATATATCTGGAAATCAACACAACCATTGTTGTGCAAAAGGATATAATTGAATTCAGAAGAATTTGTTCAACAGCTTCCATGTTCAGGGCAATATGATGGGCCCTGAGAGAAATGACAGAAATCGCATATGACTCATATCTTCAGACAACTGATGAACTAGATGGAGAGTTAGATAGAAAAGCAAGGTAAGCTTTTTAAAANGTACAGGAAAAATGAAATACAGAGAAAAGTTGGCTGGAGAGATAGCTCAGCAGTTAAGAGCATTTGCTGCTCGCGCAGGACCTGGGTTAACATCTACAGGTTGTTACAATCATTCCTAACTCCAATTCCNTCGTCATTCCAATTCCGGGCCAGATTCCCTCCTCTGGCCTTTATAGGCAAGCAAGCACATGTGTGGTGCACATACACACACTCAAGCAAGACACTCTTATCCATAAAATAAAATAAAAATGAATTAAAAAAAGAAATATAACAGAGATGCACGCTAGCAGAAATGAATAATTAAATCTGATTGGCGTATGAACAGAAATGTAACTTTGCAACCAAAACAAGCTTTTAAAGTGAAGTACAATTTCAATTGAAAGGTTATAGGTAGATATGGCCATATATAAAGTGAAGAGCAAGTTTCACAACTTATAATACTCCACAATACAACCACAAGGAAGTCAGAGTAGAGTGGAAAGTGGAAGAANACCTGTCTCCTAACCTTGGTGCCGGAACTGATTGGGTGAGCGTAGGCAGCCTTCAGCTTGCATTTACAGAGTATTCACGAAAGTTGAACAACTTTATGAAAAAGGAAACTTACTAAGGTTACAGATCTGGAGGTCCATGGTTGAGGGGCCACATCTGGTGATGGTCTTCTTGTTGGGATTGTCCCTAGGTGTCACAGGACATCACATGTCAAGAGGCAGGAAGCATG
>LZPO01055171.1:150570-165151 GCA_001675575.1 Neotoma lepida
ATGAAAGGTCTCAGTCAAGCAAGCACAATGCATTCAGACCATCCCAGCTTTACCAGCTGTGTGACCTCATATAAAATGCTCAACACCAACGGGCTTTAGTTTTCTCAGATGCATAATTACTGACTGGGACCATCTCTATAATAGAAGAACTTCTAGTTTACTAAAATTCAGCAGNACCACGCAATGTAATAAAAACAACCCATTTATAGTAGTCAGCGAAACCGTAGAATGACGGTTGCTGCAAGGAATAGTTGAAAACCCACACCCAAAATGGCTTTAACTGACGCTTCTGAGTGAAGCGGCTCCAAGTTTGGTTGACTTTTTTATGACTATGAAGCTTATCCTATGAAGTAATAAAATTATCAGCCNCACTTTAGGGATGTGTCAGCTGAGAAGCAGGCAGGCTGTCTGCCCCAGAGCATGCTTGTCATTGCTGGGTTCCACCACACCTTTTAAAAACACTAAGTTAGTATGCTTCCAGTGGCCACACTGCTTTGTGAGCTGCAGTTAAGTGGAGTGAAAAATTGGGCAGAAGCTTGAAAAACAAAATCATACTGTGATCAAAGACCTGATTTATTTTTAGACAGTGTCTCTATATGTAGACCTAGATGTCCATCCTGGAGCTTTTTATGTTGGTCAGCTTGGCCTCGAACTCCTGAGTGTAAAGGTATGAGTCGCTGCCACACCTGTCCCAGAGATTTGGTTCTAGAAAGGGAAGGGGGTTCTATTTTTAGATATTTGGCCACTAGAGGATACTGTGAGGACAATAGCCTCATGACACAGCAAGTACCTTGACTAGGCCTGACTCCTCAGACAGTAGTGTCCTGTTTTATGGTCTTAGAGAACAGGGTCCCTTAACTGCTACTGAAGCTCTGTGCCTTGGTTTCTAGTGGCCATTGTTGGTGCTTCTGTCTCAGGGTACCTCTCGTGTTGAGGCTGTTTTCCTATCTCAGTGTGGGTTCCTCAGCCCCCTAGGGCTTCCTCTTTTCANCCAAGAGGCCTATCCTGTGAATGATTTCCCAAAGATTATGCNCTTGGGTAATGNTCAATNCACCCCACTTTCCATTTGGCCNATCTGTTTCAGGTGAATGCCTTGTCTAAATTTAGTTCAGTAGAATTGTATTTATTATAGTGGTTTGAANGGGAATGGCCCCCATATATTTGAAAGNTTAGTCACAGGAAGTGGAACTGTTTGAGAAGGATCAGGAGGTGTGGNCTTTTTGGAGTAGGNGTGGCCTTGCTGGAGAAAGGNTGTGACTAGGGATGGGCTCTAAGGTTTCAAAAGCCCTTGCTAGATCTAGTGTCTCTTTTTCTGTCTGCTGCCTGCAGGTCAGGATGTAAAGCTCTCAGCTACTGCTTCAGTGCCATACCTGTCTCCTGCGTCCCATGATGATCATGGGCAAACCCTCTAAAAGCTATATGCAAGCTCACAAATAAATGCTTTCTTTTATAAGAGTTTCCTTGGTCATGCTGTATCTTTACAGTAATAGAACACTAAGACATTTATTTATGTTGTCTACTTTGGTTTGTGTGTTTCTGGTGTGTGTGTGTGTGTGTGTGTGTGTGTATATGTGTACACAACTGTGGCATGTGTAGAGACCAGAGGTTAATGTCAGATGTCTTGCTCTATTGCTCTTCGTCTATTTCTTGAGACGGAGTCTCTCCAATGAGCACTCAGGATCTACCTGTCTTCATTCCCCAGTGCTTGGCTTACAGATGTGCACCCTTATGCTGGGATTTTCACGAGAGCCAGAGCTCTAGCCTCAGGGTCTCATGACTCATGTGATGCAAGAATTTACCCACTGACCCATCTTTGCCATCGCCCCCAATTTTATTTTGATGCATTTCTCTGATCCTTCTTGTGAGGTATCACAAGCATGTAACGGTCAGGAAAAATTTCAGTATTGCCCTGGGTTGTTGCTCAATTAAATATCTAGCTTTCTTCATGTTGATGTCAGTTTCTAAAGGAAGATTGATTTTAATCAAAGATTTCAATACTTAGGGTTGGGATAAATAAATAAACATAAAATGTCACTTGATAAAGTCAATCAGGTGAAATTAAACAAGGCCAATTATAAGTAAGATACATAAGAGTTTTCCAGGTATCAGAGTTGACGACACAGAGAGTGCTTGCTCTCTGGGTTTACTCATAGGGTAGCAGGAGACAGAGGGAGAGTACATTTCCTGGAAATACATCCAGAGAGTGAAGATGTGAGGTTCCCTACAGTGGGGGGACAACAGTTATGTTTTGCTTAGTCTTGAGCATGGGCCAATCTGGAGGAAGAGAATTCTCAAGTAGTTATGCTAGTGATTACATTCTCAGAACAAAATGATCCACCTAAAGGTTGCTCTAAAATTTTTTATAGTTTGTATCTAGAGTTTATAAAGGTATAGTATTTGTGAACTCAATAATTCGGATGCCATGTGGATGATGATAGTATGGTTTCCATATATTCATAATTTATGATATCTATAAAAAACACATTGTAGGAGCTGGAGAGATGGGTCAGTGGTTAGGAGGATTTGATGCTCTTCCAGAGGACCTGGTTCAATCCTGAGTGCTCACAAAGGCATCTTACACCCACCTGTAACCCTAAGCCTTAGAGATTCAACACCCTCTTCTTGCCTCTGCGGGCATTGCACAGATGTGGTGCACAGACAAACATGCAGGGCTTTATGTATTCCTTTAAATTCAACANTCAATAGGACAGTATTAAGCTTTAATTTTCAACTCCATTTTTTTTCCTAAAAAGCCTGAACTTCTGTTATACCTATTTACAAACTGGAGGTAATGATTTTTCAGATATATGTCAGCACAAATTGGGTTGGTTGGTTTCTGAACTTCATGTAAATGGAATTACACTGTATAAATTCTTTTGTGCCTGGCTTGCTTGATGAAAGTAATGTTGCTGATACTCTTTTGGGTGCATATGTTCCTTTTTNATTGTCAAGGAATATTTCACTATATTCTGAAAATAGATCCAGTAGGCACTTCAGTACATTAGACGNTGACTGAAAGACAAATAGAAGGACTAAAGATATCTTTAAGGTTTTTGGTTTGAAGACTATGAGAGGAACAAGTTATAGGGGAGAGGTAAGTTTTGGAGACAGGCTCTTAATTTTGGACATAGAAATACCAAGATGTTGTTTTATCTGAAAGTGGATGTGTTGAGTAAGCAGTTGGATATATGACTTTGGAGTTTAGGAGTGTTACTTAACCAATGGTATTTAATATCATCTAAGAATAAATGATCAGTGAATATAGGACTGAGCAATAGCTCAGTCGGCAGCGTGCTTGCCTAGCATCCATGAAGCCTTGGGTTTGATTCCTACACTGTATTACTGGGCCTGGTGGTACACATCTGTAATCCCAGCACTGGCAGGAAGACCAGATTATTTCTGGCTACATAGTAAGTTCAAAGCCAGCCTGGGATACATGAGACTCTGTCTCAAATGAAAAGAAAAACAATTAAAGGATCAGTATATAGAGAGTAAGTTTAATGATAGGGTCCTGTAACACCCCATAGTGTTCGAAGGAAACTGAAGTAGAACCAGCGAAACTGATGGAAAAGAGAAGGAACAATTGGTGAACCAGAAGAACCAGGAGCGTATGCTACCCTGGAGAGCATCCTGAAATTCTAGCTAACATTATGTTGATGGTAAGTATTTATCATACATTCAATATAGTGTAACATGAAAGTAATTATGATTTCTAAAAGTTCTTAACAGCTGCATTAATAATGCTCTAAAATTACATGTAGTGAAAGGACTGGTAGCTCTTACAAAACTGGCCAACAAATTCTATCACTGAGCATTTCAAAATGACAGAGGATCTATTAATCAGTGCTCTTCTATGATGGCTGCTTACTTTGGATTTAAAGTTGATGTTTTGGGCTTTGTTAATCCCCAAAGCCGAGCTTTTCTCTTAGGAACACCAGCCATGGGCAAGTTTCTCAGGAAACAGATTACAGAACTTGAGACCCAAGAAAAATATCTCTAACCCACACAGCATCAAGTAGAAGTTTAAAAAGTCCTGTAATTCCACATGAGCCAACAATTCACATGTGCAGACATCCCTCAACTTTTAAAGAGAGCAGCGGAGGGTTCNTCTTTATAAATGTCAACTAAAAATGATGCTTTAGTGGGAACATGTTCCACTGGATGAATTGGATGAGCCAGAGCAAGACTAATTTCCATCAGACAGCAATTAGCAGTTAGCCCAGCAATAACACTCTGATGCTGTTTCTCCCGAGCAGTGATTGTCAGGCCTGTTCAACTCTGCATTTATCTGCTGGCTTTGGCTTTTTAATGAGAAAAACTGGCTTCTGGAACTCCNCAGCTATTANGGAATTTCTCTCTGATGTGACTGTATACCCTTTGATTACTTATGATACATGGCTGGAACTTTTGGTGCTAATGATGAGAAAACCATGTGGGCTCGTCTGATAGTGCAAAACTCATCTTGCCAATTGGAAACAATACACCTCGTCATATGCTCCATCTTAATCACTTGCCACAGGCCCCTGAAGCTGTTTAAGTCAGTGCTGCTATGCGCCCTTCATACCCAGAGAAGTTATCCAGAAAACGGCTCTGCAGATTGGTGACTTGGATAGTGGAGCGTGACNTGCTAACGGAAGATGTCATCGTTGTTGCAGATGGCCAATCAGATCNTGTGACCCTTTGCTCCTACTTAACAGTTCCTGGTGGGGGCCAATGGCAAATGTTCGTTATTTTAAACAAATTTTGCATGTAGGTTAGAAGGCATTTGATGGGGATGCCTTTCTGTACTCTGTGAATATGTGTTGCTCTGATTGGCTGATAAATAAAATGCTGATTGGCCAGTAGCCAGGCAGGAAGGATAGGCGGGATAAGCAGACAANGAGAATTCTGGGAAGAAGAAGGNTGAGTCAGGAGATGCCAGCCAGCCGCCCAAGAAGCAACATGCAGGACCCATAGGAANGTGACCACTGAACTTTGCAAGACGAGATGGTCCTTCAGGTTCCTGCTTCGAAGAGGAGACTGCAAGACATTNTACAGGACACAGGAAAAGTGACTGAGAAACTCAAGGCCTATAGACTGAAGATGGATGCCCCAGTGACACAGAGTAACTTTGGGTGACTGTCCAGGCAGACAGCTGTCTCTGTCATTCTAGATTTTTAAAAGTTGCTTACAATGCTCTTCTTGTTTAATCAGGTAATATTATATCCTTCTGAGGTCTTTGATGTGGTTAAAGACTAGATAGTTATAATTTTCCTTGGTTATGATAAGAGATAAATTAGATATAAAACTTTAGACTCATAAATATAAGATAGATAAAATATTTTCTTTAATTTTGCCAAATACAAATAGATATTATAACTGATTTTTGCTAGATAACTGTTTTGTTTTATGTGGCTTTACTATGTTGGAGTTGGAGCCTTCTTTTTAAATAGAAAGAAAAGGGGAAATGATGGGGATGCCTTTCTGTACTCTGTGAATATGTGTTGCTCTGATTGGTTGATAAATAAGATGCTGATTGGCCAGTAGCCAGGCAGGAAGGATAGGCGGGATAAGCAGACAAGGAGAATTCTGAGAAGAAGAAGGCTGAGTCAGGAGATGCCAGCCAGCTGCCCAAGAAGCAACATGTAATGAGATGCAGGTAAAGCCATGGAACACGTGTCAAAACATATAGATTAACAGAAATGGATTAATTTAAGTGTAAGAGCTAGTCAGCAATAAGTCTGAGCTATTGGCCAAGTAGTTGTAATTAATATAAGCTTTTGAGTGATTAATTTATAAGTGGCTGCGGGACTGCTGGGTAGGCTAGACCGCATGAGGTCTGGAGGGACCTGGACAAACTTTCACCAACAGGCATTAAATTCCCTGGAAGTGCTTTCCCTCTTATTTAAAAATAAAACAAACAAACAAACAAAAGCCCTAAAACCCTCCAGGCTAGAAATATTTATTCAGGAGGTAAAGCTGAAGCTCAACAAACATCTTAGTAGTAGACTTAGCAGCATTGAACTCGGTATGATTCACCAGTAACTGTCTTATCTTACGTATTTCTCCTTAGCTTCTGGAGCNTGTGTTTCCTAAAGAGTGGCTTTAGAAATGTGGGAAGCTGCTTCCTTGGTGCAAGTATTAAAGAATAAATAAAGAGTTTATAAGGAATATGTATTTCTCCTTTTAAGGTTCACTGAGTACTAAAAACGCATCTGGAAAAAAACAAAACAAAACCCAACCATAAATTCTGACTAGATTAAGAGTGTTAGTGTAAGATTTGCACTTTCATAGAGCCAACTTACTTGACCCAGCATATGAGATTCATTGAGTTTATTGAATAGGTATTTATTGAATTTGATTGGGGGAATTGAATTGGGCTGGCCTAGAAGCGTAATCATCATCATTCAACTTCTTTTTGCTAAGTTGTCAATTAATCCATCTATCCATTTATTTTGTAGTTGATGTCTACCATGGGTGTATGCTAGGTCTTTCGAGGGGATGTAAAGAATATGACCCACAGCTTGACTTTAAATATATATCATGTCGACTAGAAGGTGCCGTGAATGTAAGAAACTAGGAAATAAAGTAGGGGAAATANTACAAGATAATCTATTTGAAGTGTTCCTCATTAAGACTTTATATAGATATTTGAACTCCAAAATTCAAGGTCACCTAGGAATAATTATCTTNGTTTTTGAATATTTACTGATTATTTGAAGATCTAAATGTTTTTATTAATTTATATTGTGCAGCTGTGACCAAAACACCCGTGAAGACAATCAATGTGGAGGAATTGCTTGTTTTGGCTCATGGTTTCAGAGCTTCNGTCCATGGCTCTTGGCTCCATGGTGCAGAGCCCCATAGCAGTGGGAGCATGGAGAAGAGGAGGTCATAGTGGAACAGAGAGGGGAATGAGAGGATGAGGTAAAGCCATACTCAGCACACTCAGGAACCTGGAACCCGTGCTCACCAACCAGGCTGTCTCTAGCTCTTGCAAATAGGGAGTTAACCTTTTGTGGTATCATGGAGGGAGTTTGTGGGTTCCAGGGATGGTGGAGAAGTAGTACTGGGGATGCTCAGGCAGAGGCTATTTACTGTATCTAGTAGGACCATTTTAACATTTGAAGAATGTATTACTAGGGCCAGCAAGATGTTCAGTGGGTAAAGGTGATCACCACTAATCTTTACAAGCTGAGTTTGATCCCCGGAACCCTCGTGGTAGGAGAAAACAGACTCCTGCAAATCGCCTTCTGATCTCCCGTATGCACGCTGTGTCAAGTGCTCTCCTAACCGCTCCCCCCCCAATGGCTAAATAAGTAAATGTAATTTTAAAAGAAAGCAGGTCCTACTACTTACCCACTGGATACTCTCTTGTCTCTGAATTTAATTCCTCTTCCTGAACTGCATAACAACTAAAAATTACANGTTCCTGTAGGCTCTGCCTGGCTCATAGAAACACAAAAAGCTAGTGACCCACACAATTAGATGCTTTTTTTAAACCCTGCTGTGAANAAACATTAAGTTTGCAGGTAAATGGATGAAGCTGAAAGAACTTATAATGAGTGAGACAACACAGGCACAGAATAACGAATGTGACATGTTCTCCCTCCTGTGTGGCTCCTGGCTTGGAATCTCTTTTNCGTGTTCAACCTGGAGTACCGGTTGGACAGGAGAGTAGAGAGAGGTCACTGGGAGGGATCCCTTGAGGGAGTGGGGATGGTAGGGTGTAGGTAAGATGAAAGAGGAGAGGGGGAGAGGCCTGGGGAGAGAAGTTTAAGCAGAGAATATGTATGGGGGTGTTAATCAAAACTCAGGGGCCATGGGAAGATCTTTTGGAATTCTACTATTTGCAATCAAATTTAAAAACATGTAATTTATTAAAAAAAAAGAAAAAAAAGAAGAAGAAGAAGAAAGAACTTCAAGGGTTATACCCTGCGTGCCTTGCAAAGTTTCTTCTAGAAGCCAGAATTATTAAAGAAAAACCCTCTGCTGTGCCAGGGGTGAGATACCACGCTATGAGCGTTGGTTAGGGAGGGTCCAGGGGTACACCCCCCACCCCCAGCAACAATACAGACCCTTGNCATTTATCTTGGTTGCCCACCAGAACTAGATGGTTAGACCCTCTTGCAGAACACATCACACACTTCGAACGTATGATACAGATAAATTAAGCTGGGACTGATCTGGAAGTTTCCTCCNTNCTGGGAGCTTGCATGGTCCTGGAAGGTGCTATGCAGGTTGCTGGGGGGAGGGGGAGGCAGCTTCGAATCTTCAGATCTAGGAGGTCAACCTGCCAGGCAAGAAGCGCCCTTGTGGAATAGCAGTACTACTGTTATGGTNGAGGGAGAGGGGGCAAGAGCTATCTGATGGATTTGCAATCCTCTCCACACTAGAGATCCTGTACCTGGTACAGTAAACCTGGCCAAAAACCCATGGAGAGGGAAACCATAAGCTTAGGGGGAGGGAATTGAACTTGGTTATTTAGTAAATTGACATAGTATCAAAGTTGCCTTTAAAACATTTATGCTTACACATAGAGACAAATACTATCCCCAGCCTTAATCAGAGCCCCCCATCTTGTTTAACTTTTAAACTTCATTTGTTTTAAGTGTTGCTTAATCTTTATACCTTGTTGTTAAATTCTTTAAAGAAAACACCTTAGAAAGCCACAGAATTACATTGTAGTCATTGTTAAGACACTTCAATGTGACTCTTGCCTGAGGAATTCGAACCCATGTTTTGGGGGTGTACTGCCTTTCCCCTTTGGCTCTTCATCTGAATACCTAATGAAGTCACCAACTTTGCTTCTCTCTGGTTTGTCCTGAATTTCTTTTCTGTGGTGANGTTGAGGATCCAGCTTTATCTGGGTGGAGGTCCCGAGCAGGCAGAAAACTCCTTAGACTTCTGATGACCGTGTAGGGCTGTCTCTGCATTACCACTGAAAATGCCCTCTGATGCGGCTGGCCAGTGAATGGGGACGCTGGCTGTTCTCCAAGACGACCCCAGTTAGTTCCCAGCACTCACATGGGGCTGCTCACAATCTCCTGTAACTCCAGTTCCATGAATTCTGACCCCCACTTCTGGCCTCCATGGGCACCCGCACACACCTGACAAGTACTCACACATACATTGANAAAATATCTAAAAGCATCTTATGAAAATTAAGAGTAATGTTAGTCAGTTGTGGTAATGCANACCTATAATCCCAGCACTTAAGAGGCAGAGGCAGGATAATCTTGAGTTCAAGGTCAGCCTGGACTCTCACACAGTAAGCTCAAAATCCTCCAAGAAATTAAATGTTCTGTGCAGTGACTTTAAGACACACAGGGTCTTAAAGGTAAGACCAGATACTTTAANGAAGCTTGGACCTCTTAAAGTTTTACATTGGTAGAAATTTAATAATTGGCGCTCCAGGGAAAATAAGGTGTTTTCAATTTCCATGGTGTTAGGACATCACCAGGGCTGAATTTAGGTGGCTGGAAGGATGTGGCTGAATGTCAACTTGGAGCAGATGGCACAGTCACCTCTTATGGTGGGCCCAGCTCAAGAAGAACATTGCTGACTGTTGGGGACAGTGAATTCACAGAGAAGCCTCTCTTTCCAGAGAACTACAGTGAGTTTCAGAGATTCACATCTGTACCAGATGTTGAAAATAAAAAATGGATGAATGCCCAGTCCTAACAAAACATTTATACCATCCATTCTAAGGCTCAGGAGACATTTGGGAAGTAGAGGAAGAAGGAATGTAAGTGCCAGAAGACAGGGAAAAGTGCTGCACAAGGGCTTCTGTTGAGAGACATTTGTACACCGCATGAAGATATATTGCTATGATTGGTTTAATGAAGAGCTGGATGGCCAATAGCTAGGCAGGAGGTAGAGGCAGGACTTCTGGGCAGAGAGAGGAAGTAGGAGGAGATAATCAAGGCACAGAAGAGATGCCAATGAGACATGGAGGGAGTCGGACATATAGAATGAAAGAATGGTAAAAAGCCACGGGGTAAAATGCAGATTAATNGAAATGGGTTAATTTAATTTATAAGCACTAGATAGGAACGAGCCTAAGTTGTAGGCTGAGATTTCATAATTAATGTCTCCATGTCATTATTTGGGAGCTGGCTGAAGGGACAGAGAAAGACCCATCACAGGCACCCTCTGGGTAAGATACAGCTATTGCCACTATGACTCTCAGCAGCTGTTGATACCTGTATTGGTTCTGCCCAAAGATGGGCATGTTTACACTCAGGCATGGATGGAGGACAGGATTGAGGGTGGTACCCATTACTGCTGAACTGCTTGCTAGTGACACAGTCATGGAGAGAAGAAATTGCTTATATTTGTGCCCCCACTGATGACCTCAGCAGGCTCCAATAGTCCTGGTTAAACTAATGGATCATAAATCCAAGTAAGTAGCCAGGAATATGGGAAAGGGACTAGTAGTGACAGGGACTGTTGATTGACAGGAGTGGGAGGAAGAAAACAGGGGGGGGGCAAGCAGAATGCATCTATTAAAATTTCAGTTAACAAAATTAATGAAAAAAATGTCCAAAAAGTTTGTAAAATACTAACACAATAAATAGCTTTTGTTAGGTATTATTGTAACTGTTGTGACCACTAGATCTTATAATTTTCACAAACCATCAAAGGTTAGTATGAGTATTACACCTGTCTTAGTTAGGGTTTCTATTGCTGTGAAGACACACCATAACCATGGCAACTCTTATAAAGGAAAATATTTAATAGGGTGGCTTATAGTTCAGAGGTGGGACATGGCAGTGTGCAGGCAGACATGGTGCTGGAGAAGGAGTTGAGAATTCTACATCTTAATCCAAAGGCAACAGGAAGTAAACTGGGTGTGGCTTGAGCATATATGAGACCTTAAAAGCCCACCCCCACAATGACACACTTCCTCCAACAAAGCCANACCTCCTAATAGTGCCTATGAACTTANAGGGCCAATTACATCCAAACTACTGCANCATCCATTGCTGCAACCTCACGAGACAATATACACTGCAGAGAAAGCANACTAACCAAGATCTGTCTAAAATCACCCAACCAGTGAGATCCTGGGGGCAGATAGCATTCAAACACCAATCTTCTCTTAAGAAAGGAATGTTAAAGCAGTCTGTAACAACAAAAGCTAGTTACGCTAATTATCGGCTTTCTTCCTCTTGCGCCTCCTGCTGTAGAGTGTGTGTATCTGCAGCTGGAACTGTAAATTCTTGCAATTCTCTTTGCAGATGGNTACCAGGACGGTTACATTCTACTCCCTGGGTCAAAATCCTGCAAGAGGAAATGAGAAAACCCAGGCGGTAAAATATTAGAAATATTTTAAGTAAGGAAAATGTGTTCAGAGTTTTAGTTTAGTTTGGAGCTCAGTGCTCTATTGGCAAGAAATTCTGACTCTCAAACTGAGGTTTTCGATTTCTTTGTTAATAAACACAGNGTTTGACATTGAGCTGTCTAAGAGGTAGATCTGGTAAAACTGTTCAAACATCATCCTGAGTGGAGAAACTCTAGAAGCTTCTCTTTAAGGTCAGTAACAGACAAGGGTGCCTAAAATAATCTCTTTTGATTGACAGGTGACAAAATGGTGATGTCATTGACATTTAAGATTTAAAGGAAATGAGGAATAAGAGTCTGAGNAAGAAACAAAACTGTCAGTGTATCCAGAAGGTCTAATTATTGCATAGAAAATACAAGAGAAACAACAGACAAACTAGTGACTTTGGTCTGCTTGCTGAGCACAAATNGATACATTAAAATGTAGTGATATATTGTGTAGCCCAACAAAGCTTGCCAAGGATGACAGGATAGAGCCAGCCACTAAATTAGACATAGAGGTCAGGCAGTGGTGGCACACACCTTTAATCCTATCACTCAGGAAGCAAAGATCCGTCTGGTTCTTTGTGAGTTCAAGGCTACACTGGGCTACACGAGAGAAACAGAACCAGGCAGTGGTGACACACACCTTTAATCCCAGGAAGTAATATGGCAGGACACAGAAAGGTATATAAGGCATGAGGAAACAGGAACTTACTCTCTTTAGGCTGAGGATTTCATAGAGGTAAGCTAGTGGCTGGCTGTTCTACTTCTCTGATCTTTCAGCTTTCACTCTAATATCTGCCTCTGGGTTTTTTATTATAAGGCCTTTTAAGATTCATGTTACATTAAAAAGTCAATAGAATTATTTTAAACCAGTAGCCAATAAAAATATGTATAATAGGCCATAACAAAATGAGCAGAAATAAAATCTATACAGTATATAGGACTTACAAAAGGTACTGTGAGGAACATTACAAAATGTTCTTAAAGACACTAAAGAAGACCTGATTAGGAGAGAGAAATTTCAACAGGTCGAGGGACGATTCAACATTACGAAGATGTGTAATTTATAAATTTTAAAAACAAGTTCAACATAATTAAAGCAAAAAGTTCAAGATAAGTGCACTTGGAACAGGTTAATCTATAAATAGATAAGGCAATTCTTTAAATGAAGACCAAAATGGGGAAACATCTCCCCAGATAGATCAGTGTCTGCGTTGGCTGTCAATATATTATCAAGCTATGAGACTCAGTGTGGTNCAGGCATTGAAAGTAACAAGCAGGNATTACAATGGGGTATAAATAGAATCAAATTTAAAACAATTCTCTGTTTATATGAGAACTTGATGAATTATTGGTAGAACACTGAAGAAGAGGTATATTATTCAATAAACTTTATTGTTAAAATTGACAACATATTTGCAGAAATAAAGCAGAGGCTTTTTACACTCATATATTTGAATAATGCCCCATTGGTATAAAGATCTAAAAGTAAAAGACAAAAGCTATAAAACTGTTATTAAAAAGAATCTTGAAGAGCCAGGCAGTGGTGGTGCACAACTTTAATCCTAGTGCTCCAGAGGCAGAGGCAGGCGGATCTCTGTGAGTTCAAGGCCAGCCTGGTCTACAGAGTGAGATCCAGGAAGGGTTCCAAAGCTACACAGAGAAACCCTGTCTCAAAAAACCAAACAACAACAACAAAAAGAATCTTGAAGAATATGTCTTAAACAATATGGTAGGGATGGATGTTTTGAATAAGATGAGAGAAAATGTAAAATGGGACTGGGGTGGGGGATGGCTTAGTTGGTAAAGCACTTGTTGCACAAGCATCTGGACCCCGAGTTCAGATTTCCAGCACCCACATAAAAAGCTCACAGACTAAAGAGGAGGAGACAGGAAGATGCCTGGAGATCACTGGGCAGCCAGACCACCTTAATCATGTTATAGTTAGCTTTAATTTTCAACTAAACTAAGAATTACGTGTGAAGAGACTCCCAATCNGTGATTGTCTAAATTGGGCTGGCCTATGGACATGCCTGCGGCGGGAGATCGGTTTTAAGTTAGTTGATATGGGACAAGCTAGCCCAGTGTAAGCAACATCATTCACTATGCAGGGGTCCTAAACTGTACAAGAAAGGAGATATTGAGATGAGCATGCACACAGTCTCTGCTCTTGATTATTGATGTGACTAAGTGTTGGAGATAGTGGACTATAACCTAGAATTATAAGCTGAAATAACCCCCCCTTTTCCCCTAGTATATTTTATAGCAANGGAAATTAAGCTAGAGGGATCAGTGAACCCCAGGTTCAGTGAGAAACCACGTCTCAAACAATAAGGTGGAGAATGATTGAGTCTAACCTATGTAACACAAAGTATATATGCACTGCTATGCCACACCACACTCCCCGTACTTTTGTACAACTATTAAATGTAAATGCCATTCTGAGGAACGGTAAAAGCCACATGGCAGAACATAGATCAATAGAAATAGGTTAATCTGAGTTATAAGAGCTAGTGGGGAACAAGCCTAAGCTAAAGGCCAAGCTTTCGTAATTAATAGTAAGTCTCTGTGTCATTATTTGCAGGCTGGCAGTCCAAGAAAGTCTGATGAGAAAGCTTGCTACAAAAAAAACAAAACAAAACAAAAAGTAAGATTTTTTTTTATCCTCATAAACATTGAAGAGTGTATGCATTATACTTTCAATTCCTAATTCTGTCACCACTCACTTTGGAGTTGTCAAAATCTGAGTTTTTAGATCCTGAATATTATTAACACATTTTAAAGACCCTCCATCATGTATCTCAACACTTCAAAATGTTTGGACAGCTTATTGCAATATTGATTACAANCAGGCAAGTATTTCATTAAATTACTGATTTGGGATTGATTGTTCTATAAGAAAGAGCCCTTAATTTAGTGTCATCAAACAGCAANCTTTTTCTCTGTCATCATTTTGGCCGCATACATTTGGGCAGTCATCAGGGTGTCTTTGGTGTTCTCAGTTGAATGAGGCTGGGGCAGGGGTCATCGGAAGGCTCAGGTTGGTTGGTGGAGGCTCATGCACTCTATGTGGCCTCTGGGAATGAAGCTCAGAGCTCCAAGAGAAGGGAAACAGCAGGTACCTCGATGGTGGTGGGCTATGTCTGGCATAAGCATGTCACTTCCACAGGATTCTGTTGGTTACAGCAATTGCAGGTCTCACCAAATCCAAGAGGATGGAGAAATGGACTTTCTGTTGGGAAGTGGTGTCGGGGGTCCAACTCCAACCTGT
>LZPO01055171.1:181762-199766 GCA_001675575.1 Neotoma lepida
GTCAACCAGGAGTGTCATTTTCTTCTTCCTGTCCACTTACTCATGGGACAGCATCTGAGCCTGAGATAGTGCCTATGATGGGAGTCATCATATCTCCCTATGTCTGTTACACAAGCTGTTCTTACAGATTTTCTATAGAAATCACAAACTCTCCTGACTGCCAATTGGAAGAAATTTCNGAAAGTCCCTTCCTACTTTGCCTTATCAACTCCCTACCCATTCCTTACTTCTGCAACTAGCCTTTCAGCCTCAGTCTGCCACTCCTGGAAAGATGCATGCATGCTCCCATCTCTCTGGATGGAAGCGCTTCCATATACTGAGCCTGGAAATGTAGCAGAAAGCAGAGCACGTGTTCGTAAACTTCCAGAGGAAAAAGATGTCTTGTTAGAGACTCAATTTAACTATCCAAAGCTTATGAGATTCTCTATGTACAACAAAACACACTACAGTGTTGGNGAATCTGCAAGAAGAAGAAAGAAATCTTTAAAATTTCTGCAGTATGGAAAAGGGAAATTGATCCTTACCACACGTTGGTTTGCTAAATATTTCTTCCTCGGGAGAACCTACCTACTTGTTAGGAAATTGGATGCGCAAGTGACGTTGAAATTACTTATGAAAATTCTATTTAAGAAATAAAAGGTTTTGTTTATCTCCTTTGTGCCTGGTGTACACAGATGCTCAGTAAACACGTCTCATTTTAATCAGTAGTGCTTGTCCAGTGGGATGTNGGCGGTGCCNTGGAACCACACANTGTTCCGGTGAACGTCACTCACAGTCTAGAAANGCTTTCACATTCTGATGTGTGTAATGAGGCATGCGATTCCTAACTGACACATGGTTTTTCCTTACTTCAAAACCAGAAACAGTTGCTTTATTTTGTGGCTTTGTGAGAAGGACACTTGTGTGTGTGAACATCAGACTCTGTTTGCAAAGCTTGGAGATGCCCGTGGTTCCCGGACAGCTGCTGGGCTTATGGCAGGAGTAAATAGGATGCTGTGGCTGGCACCTCNTTTTTTGATGAAGATCAAAAGGATGGAAAGAGAGTCTGTGCACCAATGAGAAAAATAATTTGGAGTCTGTGTGATTGTCATTGAAGTGTCNTCAGAATGTTTTTCTGAGAGAATAGTAATATAGTTCAAGTTCCAAAATCTGAAATGCCACAGGGACACCCAGAGATCATCCCCTGTCCAGCCGCACAGAGTTCTAACCTGACCCTGTCATTGGCTTAGCCATGTATAGCCTTTAAGGGGATGAGGTGATTCCAATAGTCCATCAAAGCTCAAATGCAGAATAAGGTAGCTAAAAGTCTTTTATTTTCANGATAGTCATAATTTTCCTTTTGAAGCCTCTGNATAAAACATTTGTAAAGAAAGCATGTTACAGTAATGTATTGGTTATATTATGTCAAAATACCTGACNAAATCAACATGAGGAAAGAAGGCTTATTTTGGCCCATAGTTCAAGGGTNNGCTCCATCATGGGGTTGAGGGNAGGTGAGTGAGGCCATTGGTCAAATCTGATCCAAGTCAGGAAAGAGTGTGATAATTGCTGGTNCTTAGNTTGCCATCTTGTTTCTGTACGGCCCAGGACCCCAGNGCATGGGATGGCACTGCACACATCTAGAGAGGGCCTTGCCACCCCAATNAATGTAATCTAGAAAATCCCTCATAGACATGTCCAGNAGTTTGGTTTCCTAGGTGATTCTAGATCAGTAATTCTCAACCTGTGGGTCATGACCCCGTGGGGTCACATGTCAGGTNTTTACATTATGATTCATAGCAGTATTGAAGTTACAGTTANGAAGAAGCAATGAAAATAATTTTATGTTGAGGGTGGGATCACCACACAGTGAGGGACTGTATTCAAGGGTCTCAGCAGGTTGAGAAGATTGTAGACCTCACAGGAAATAATGTTGAAAAGATGTGTTAGCAAGAGGAGCTTAACGCAGGTGCATCTTCTTCTCTGATCTTTTGTATGGCTAAGAGACTATAGTTTCTTTTTTATTCTGTTATTTAAAACAATCTTTTTTTTTTGGTTCTTCGAGACAGAGTTTCTCTGTGTAGCTTTGGTGACTTTCCTAGAACTCATTTGGTAGCCCAGGCTGGCCTCGAACTCACAGAGATCCACCTGCCTCTGCCTCCCGAGTGCTGGGATTAAAGGTGTGNGCCACCACTGCCCGGCTTGAGACTATAGTTTCTAATAGTCACCTCTGGTCTCACTAGGACACATTTTGGCAATGATCCTTTAAAAACCAACTTTTTTCCTTTTGAGCTAGAGGAAAGGCAATCTTGGGTGATTATCATTTTGATTACCTTAGTCTTATCAACAGCGCATCTTTTTATTAAAGAGATTGCAATGAAAGCNCCTTTGACAGTGTGCTTATCGCTTCAGGAGGCTCATTTGCAACCTGAGCTGTTTATTTTATATTGAAAGTTACAACAAAACAACAAAACCCTTTTTGCTATCAGCTATCAGCTGTGGTAGTTCACTGAAAGAGAATAGGTGAACTCCTGGAAGGGGAGGTGTGAATCCTTTCCTGGAAGAGTTTGAAAGCAAGTTCTAGTGAGTCAATAATTGCTCTAGGGAAAGAGGGTCACATTTTGTGAAAATGTTGGTGGCCCTCATTAAAAAAAANGTAACTGCCAAAGTCTTAGCTAAAACCAACAGGAGCCCAGATGGCGCCTACTTTCCTTGATGAAAATGAAAGATTAAAATGAGACGCAAGTGGGAACACTCTCGAAGACGAAGCTCCTCCATGTCCCTGATTCCGCCAGGAGTGTTTTCTAACAGAACAAACACACACAGGACCACAGCTGAACCTTTTAGTGAGGTTTTGTAGCTATAATCAACTCCCCAAAGATAATCTAGAGATAAATCCTGAATAAAAGATNTTGAACTTGGTGTANNAAATAAATTTGTTCTGGTTAGTGNGCAGATGTNTCGGTACTGAGAAGCCATGGCATGCCACACCCAACAGGTGTGGGGCATTATTCATTTACTATATGACTGGTGTGGGATAGTGTCTCAGCTCTTTGAAAATTTATTTCTATTCCTTCAGTCAACATATTTGAACACCCATTGCATGCCAGAGGATCACCAGAACATATTTTCCTGAATTTATTCCCCTTTTCATTGAGGTCAGAAGTCACCAAACTGGGGTTCACAGGCCAAATCTAGCTCATTGTCTATTTTTATCAATGAAGTTTCATAAGGACATAGCCATCTGATGTGCTTTTATATTTCCTAGGGTGGCTTTCCCATACAACGGCAGAGCCGTGACAAAGATCGCATGACTCTGTGTACTGACTGTTTTCATGATTATGAGGAACACCTGAAGGAAGTAACGAAGGAGAGNAAGTATTTATTACAGCTCAGGNTTTGAGGGGATGCAGTTCATTATGGTGGAGAATTCGTGGGAACAGCCAGCTCCGTGGTGATGAAAGCATGAGCCAGCTTGCTTACTCTTGGCAGGTCAGGAAGCAGAGAGAGATGAATGCTGGCATTCACCTAACTTCCCTGACCCCCAACTCCTTTAATTCAATCTGAGCCCAGCTTGAGCCTTCAGGATAGTGCCACCCACATTCAGGGTGGGTGTTCATACCTCTGTTGATACTCTCTGAAAAGTCTTCACAGCCAGGTCCAGCTGTGTGTTCTACTGATTCTAAATTCATCAGGAGGACAATGAAGAGTGGCCAGCACATTCTGACAGCTTAAAAATACTTATTACTTGATCTTTTGCAGAAACAAAACCANCGGTATAATATTTGAAAGAAAATAGCCTCCGAAAGGAGTGACACTTCTAGGAGGTGCNTACTTGTTGGAGTAGGCGTGGTCTTGTTGGAGGAAGTATGTCACTGTGGAGGCGGGCTCAAGCCACACCCAGTGATTCAGACCAATTTTCTGTTGTCTGTGCAAGTCGTAGAGCTCTCAGTTCCTTTTCTAGCTCCGTGTCTGCCTGCACGCCACCATGTCCCGCCATGATGGTAGTGGACTGACCCTCTGAACTGTAAGCTGTCACCTCAATGAAATGTTTTCCTTTATAAGAATTGCCGTGATCATGTGTCTCTTCACAGCAATAGAAACCCTAACTAAGACAACCGGCTTTGGTCTAGTTTCTTGCTGAAGCAGTAAATCTAAGATGGGAATGAGAAAGAAACACCCAAATAGCCGGCTCAGACACTAACAAAATTCAGTGTCTGCTCAAATCATTTTAAACCATCTTAATCATCTTAATAATTCTAAGGGTATATGCTTGATAAAAGATGATTTTAAGGTGTTTATTTGGGGAACAGGTTGAGAGAGAGTATCTTAATCATGCCTTAATCAACATGAAATAATAAATAACGAAGCATACCACTTTCTAATGATGGGATCAGAGCATCTTTTGGGGGGTTATACCAAGAAATTAATGCTGGAAAAGAAGAATCACAGATAAGAGAGAGACTATAGCCAACCTGGCAGAATCTCTAATTTTTTTCTGGCCCAGGAGTCTGATGGATATCCCAGACAGACCACTATCCCCTTGGAAATTAGTTAGCTGGGATAAATGGAGACTCTTATCTTGTGAGATATAATTCAGGAGCAGAAGGCATAACACCTTCACTGTGCTAGTAAATTTCCAATTCAAGATCCTCTGGTATTGCCTTTGTAACTTGGAGCCACCTGGAAAGGCCTAGTGTCTAATTTTGGGCTATAAAGTAAAGGGGTCACTGGTGATGATGTGGGACTTTAGGTGAATTTACAGTCTGCTTAGCTATAATAGATCCATCTCCACCCTTTGCACACTACCAGCTTCCCTGACTGTGTCTGGGAGGACATCAAGAAGGCGGCTAGCTTTTCAAAATCATGTTCAAGTACTTACAAAGACATGAGCGTACTCTTCAGGTCATCGATGGTGCTAAGCTAACTGCGTGTGAAAGATTTCCTTCAACTAGTTTTTAAGCTGTTGGGGAAAATGGCTTCAGTGGAAATACTTTGTGTTGAAAGAGAAAAAAATGAGAAAATGCAAACTTTAATTTCATTAAATCTTCAAAAGATGCGTGACCTCATTNCTTTAATTAAATCAGTTTCACTTGTTCATAGTAGCATTTAAGATATCGAACTTGGTGAAACAGAAATTGTCTGGAATGGGGTGACCAATTCAAGCAAATAACTTCATTTGATCCAGTAAAAATAAAGTCAATACTCTGAAGAGAGAAATTACATCNCAGCAGAGAGAATTTATTAGAAAATAAGAGGCTTGAATGGATTAGCAGGTCTCTGGTTTCAGTACTGTGACCTTCCATCTGGGCCTTTGGGCTTCNTTGCTCATCACTCTAAGACCTTGACTTCACTTCATCTCAAGAAATGTTTGCCTTCATTTTACAGCTTTTTGTCTTTTTAAGAAAAACCAAGTATCCTGATCGGCTAAAGCATAGTTAGAATTTCTGTTGTTCTTTCACTTGAAAAAGCCACCAGGATTTAGAAAAATTCAGTTGCTTTCTCTGACAATAGCTCGATGATAATACTGTGTCTACGTAAGAGTTTTGCAGTACAAATGTAGGCTGCAGGTAAACATAGAAAGATCACTTAACCCCCTTTTAAGAAACTTATCCTTATTGGTTCCTTCTAGCTCTGCTATCCATCAGCTCTCTGTTGTCTAACTTGATTGAGTAGACAGCTGCCACAGTCCTGACTTTGCATCTGCCCCAGAGTCAGGTGCAAGGATCTTTCTGTGGAACTACTTCCCATAAACACACACACACACACGCACACACACACACAGGGCAGAGATTATTATAACACTTAACTAGCTTTCTCGTGAGAATTAAACAGCATCATGCAGGTAAAGCACTTAGCAGCACACTCCCCATTCAGTAGTAAGTAAACATCGAGCATCAGAATTCAAAGCCCCACATATAGTAAAGTGATGATGGTTTGAAGGAATGTGCCTCCTGCTGAAAATTAGACTCCTGAGCTTAAATCTCAGTATGAGATTTTAACTATTTAATTCTGGATCTAGCCTATTTCCTGAGTAAGAAGTGCCCTGAGTATGATGGGCCACTTTGTCCTTAGGAAAGGGGAATGTGGCTTAGATGATATAATGCTATGTACACCCAGGACCCAGTTAAGAGGCATGGAGATAAGACCTGGAGAAGCCGGGGATTGCTATGGGCACATGTGTATCTTGTGAACTGGGGTGGAATATTAAAGGGAATCCTGATGGGGGCAGGGAAGGCAAATTATTTGCNTAGCATTACAATTTGACATGGTGACAATGCAGCAGTATCCCCATAGAGCTTTCTATAAAGAGTGAGGACATAGTTGAGCGTGGGTGACAGCTCAGTGTACTATGTGCTTTCTAAGTAGGTTGTCCTGAATGAACTGCACACAACTGTTTGAGATGTATGATGCTTCAGGTCAGATGATTAAATGGAGGCTACAGGAAGTCCAGAAGTTTTTATGAGAGCATAAAGCAGAAAAATGGCAGGGCTCACATTAAAATGCAGACTCAAAAGCCTATGTCTTTTCATTTCATTTTTTTATGGTGCTAGATATTGAACCCAGAGCCTTGCAGACAGCAGGAAAATGCTCTGCCTCTGAGTTACAACTTCAGCCCTTTATATCAGGGTCTTGCCAACTTGTGAAGGCTGGTCTCAAACTTGTCCCAGCCTCTGGAGTGGTTGGGATTGTAGGTATATGTGTTACACCCAAGTTATTTTAGTTTTAATGATTAGGTATTTTCTTCTTCTGAAATATGATATTTAGACAAATAGAAAGGAGCATATAGAGGCAATTCCACAAAATGGTATTATAGAAATGAGCACCAGCTTTGAGTTAAAAATCCCCAGAGCTTAGGGCACAAGGAAGTGCAGGCTGAGTCACATTAACCAAAGTTAAAACAGGAGGTTAGGANAAGAGCCAGAGTCCCTGTGCCTTTTGCCTTTCTCACTACTGCATCTTGACATGGTATTCCTTCAAGGTCAAGATAAAGCACTGAGTTGTGGAAAACCTCAGGTTTCGGCAATGACTTATTTTGGGTGGGAATCTTAGCTTTGCAATGGCACACTCCGTAAGAGTAAGGAAATCACCTAGTCTTTTCATCTGGCCAGTGGCGATAACCTCACACGGAAGGAAAAGGGCGAATTATGCCAACAACTTAGTGTAGCTGTAATGTTATTTATAGTTTTGCAATCTCCCCCTGCTTTTTGCACTTACTTCCCTTCCTCTCCTCTTCTTCTCCTGGTACAATACATCATGAGANGGAAATTGCATCATCTCAGTAGTTTTCTGGAGAGGGTTTTTGTTGTTGTTGTTTTAGACAGGTTCTCTTTATATAGGACAGCCTCGCCTGGGACCCGCTATGTAGTCCAGACATGACCTGAACTCATGGTATTTCTTTTCTTTTCTTTTCTTTTTCTGAGACAGGGTCTCTGTGTAGAATTGGCTGTCCTTGCTCTGTAGCAAGGACAACTGGCCTCAAACTCACAGAGATCCGCCTGCCTCTGCCTCCCAAGTACAGGAATTAAAGGCGTGCGCCACCACCACNCAGTCTCACTGTGATTCTTGTACCGCAGTCTCTGAACAGTACAATCACAGGCATGAGCTATAATACCCTGTTCCTGGGAACTATTCTGTTTTGTTTGTTTTTGTCATACAGAGACATATGTAGCTTGGGCTCACCTCAAAATCACTGTATAGCCCAGGATGGCCTTGAACTCTTATCTCCCTTTCTCCACTTCCCAAGTGCTGGGATTACATGCTTTTTACCCTGTGCTGGCTCTGGGGGAGTGTTCTTAACACCCATGAACTAGAAAGGAAGCAGTTTAGGCAGCAGGAGAAAAATGAATTGCTACGCATTCATAAGCTAAGTCTCGGTCTGTCCCATAAGTCTTTTTGAACTTATGACTGTGATGTGTATAAGGTCGGAATCACAGAACCTTCTGGGAGGGAATATGACTTTGAGAGAGATGCATTCATTTGAGAGATACATTCATTTTGGGAGAGATACATTCACTTTGAGAGAGATACATTCATTTGAGAGAGATGCATTCAGTTTGGGAGAGATACATTCACTTTGGGAAGAGCTGTTCCCAAGAGGCATTCATCTCTGGACCATTAGCGGCAACAANTGTTGGTCTCTGTGGGCATGAAGTGGATCTCTGGGTGAAGAAACTTCACAGAATNAGGNAAAGTTAAACATCCATTCCTTTTCATCTTCCACCATTTATTTCTTTCATGTCTCTTGCTCACAGCTNGAGGCAGGGCACGGAGAACTCACATTTACTAAGTATTGATTATGCGCTTGGCACTGTGGCAGGTGTATCACATGTACGATCCCATTTAGTCTTCAAAATAGATTTAAGAAAAGGAGACTGAGGTTTATGAAACAACTTTAAGATGAGATGGTCAGGCCGGGTGTTTCGAGCAAAGCAATGTATATCTAAGACTGTGGGCCTCTCACCCGGTGCTCCATCCCTAACTGTCCCATTGAAACTTTTCTATTTAGTTTCTAACATTACAANTTATAGTATTCTTTCAGTACATATTTGTAAAATATGACTCATCATCTAGCTTTTTGGTCATGTGTTTATTTTATTTTAAAAGCTCTTTAATATATGTTGTTCAATTTGTTTGGAGCTGTACGACTAAAATCTGGCAATCATCAAGGATCTGTATATTAAGGTGAAGACAAAATCATTTCATCATGTGTGTTAGAGACCCCTTAATTTAATTTAGAATCTCTTCATCAAAACACTTTATAATATAATAAAAATATGTCCTTGAGTGGGGGCCAGTTTTTTAGGACCTCACAGAAAGAGTTAAGTTTAGTTCTCTTTTTGTACTTTTAATATTAACTTATGGCTTTTTCAAAGCAATAATACAATAATAAATTTCANGATTATATGGGATGTGTTTCCTTCAAGGCTAATAAGGTCATCTCAACTTAGTAACAGAGAGTAATTTTCTTTCCTTGGTCTTTTATTCTTCTGTGATTTCAGTAGTTCCTAAAAAGGAACATAGATTTTTGTGTGTGTGTGTGTGTGTGTGCCAAAGGGAAATAATGTTTCTTGGTCAAAATCTTTTTCTGTATCCTACAGAGTTGGTGGCAGTTCAATGACTTTTTTTAAACCTCTACTAACTTTGAAAACCTTTCGTGGTTTAGTCTCATAAGTTACACACACACACACAGACACACACACACATGCACACACACGCACATACACACACACACATGCACATACCTCATAGAATATGGGGTTTCATGACAGCATTTCTATATATGCATGTAATACGCTTTAGTCATTTTTATCCTCTCTGTTACTCATCTCCCTTCTCTTCCTAGCCCCTCCCCCTCACACCTTTACTTGTCGCTCTTCTGTTCTGTTTTTAGTTTTATTCATCCCCACCTCATTCTTCCTTGCTCTCTCTCTCCCTTCGCTCCCATAGCTTCTACACCTGAGAGTAAGGGGNACTACTTGCTTTTGTGTGACTGGCCTTTTCACTTCGCATGACGATCTCCGGTGCCATCCATTTTCCGGCAAATGGTGTCAATTCATTCTTATTTATGTCTATAAAACTGCATTGTACGTATGCAATACATTTCCTTTATCAACTCATCTGTTGAGAAATGAATACTGATAATGAAAGGACACTTTTCAAGTGAAGGAAAACAAATTGCTAATAAATACGTGAAAAGGTGTTCGCCATCTTTAAGCCATTGGGGAAATAAAAATCAAAATTAATATTGAGGAACTGGACATGATAACACATGCCTGTAATACCAGGTGAAAACAGGAGGATCAAGAATTTAAGGATATGTTTGGCTACATAATGTGTTTGAAGCCATATGGGCTATGTGAGAGCCTTTCTCAAAANCAAGAGAAACAAACAAACAAACCACCTCCTCCTCTAACCAGAAGTTGAATGAATTGTATCTTTCCCCTGTTTAGAATGGCTACCATCAAGAAAACAGGCAACAAATCCTGGAAGGATGGGGCTGGGNAGAAAAGCTTATTCAGTACCTTAAGAATCTATAAATCCATCCAGCTAATATGGAAATCAGCATGGAAATTCATCAAAAAATTAAAAAATATTGCATTTAATCAAACTTTTAAAAATCAAATGATATTTTTTATATGGTAAAAGATAATCTCATTTTTAATTAGTATTCTTTGGCCGCTAAATTTCTAAATTCATCTGTTAAGTCAGTGAATCCTTTTGATGGAGCCATCTATGGAATGCTGAAGAAACTTGTTGCAATCTTTACNTTCCTGGAAAGAGCCACTTTCTATAGTTCACATTCCTTATGAAGAAGGGTATGAGAAACAAATCCACTTTTTTTTATTATGAGAATTTTTCACTCATTTTACACACCAATTAAAGATTCCCCTCTTCCCCAACAAGAAGGCAAGGCCTCCCATGAGGAGGCACATCCAGTAGAGGCAAGTCCAAGCCCCTCCCCCTGCCTCAAGGTTGCGAGAGGTGTCTCATCATAGGTAGTGGGCTCCAAAATGCCTGCTCATGCACTAGGGATGGATTCTGATCCCACCACCAGGGGCCCCCCAAGCAGATCAAACTACACAACTGCCTTGCCATGCAGAGGGCCCAGCCCAGCCCCATGCAGGCTCCACGACCTTTGATCCAACTTTCATGAGTTGCCACTAGTTTGGTTTGGTTGTCTCTGTAGGTTTCCCCATTATGATCTTGATGCACTTGCTCATAGACTCCCTCTTCTCTCTCCCCAACTGGACTCCTGGAGCTCTGCCTGGTGCCAGGTTGTGTATCTCTGCATCTGCTTCCATCAATCACTGGGAGAAAAGCTCTGTGATGACAGTTAGGGTCATTAGGGAAATGCAAATCAAAACAATTCTGAGATACCATTTTATACCTCTCAGAATGGCTAAGATCAAAAACACTGAAGACAGCTTATGTTGGAGAGGATGTGGACCAAGGGGAACACTCCTCCACTGCTGGTGGGAGTGCAAACTTGTACAGCCACTTTGGAAATCAGTATGGTGGTTTCTCAGAACATTGGGAATCAATCTTCCTCAAGACCCAGCTATACCACTCTTGGGCATATACACAAGGAATGCTCAATCATACCACAAGGACACATGCTCAACTATATTCATAGCAGCATTATTCATAATAGCTAGAACCTGGAAACAACCTAGATGCCCCTCAACTGAAGAATGGATTAAGAAAATGTGGTACTTATACACAATGTAGTAGTACTCAGCAGAGAAAAACAATGATATCATGAAATTTGCAGGCAAATGGATGGAACTGGAAAATATCCTGAGTGAGGTAACCCAGACTCAGAAAGACAAACATGGTATGTACTCACTCATAAGTGGATACTAGATGTAAAGCAAAGGATAACTAGACTACAACCTATAACTCCAGAGAAGCTAGCTAAAAAGGAAGTCCCAAAGTGGGATGCATGGATTACCCTGGGAACGGGGAAATTCATGAGCAAACTGGGGATGAGTGGTGGGCAATAGAGGGTAGGAGATGGAGGATGAGAACAGAATTAAGGGAACGGGATAGTTGAGCTGGCACAGATATGGAGTGGGAAACCAGTGAAATAGATACCATGATAGAGAGAGACATCATGGGGATAGAGAGAAACCGGGTACTAGGGAAGTTCCCAGGAATCCCCAAGGATGACCCCGACTTGGACTACTAGAAATAGAGGAGAGGGTGCCTGAACTGAACTGGCTCGCCCCAGAGATCAGATGGGCAAATACCCAACTGTCATGACAAACCCACTTTTTAAAGTCTAGTGTATGATGCTCAGCAGAAAGGTGTTTTTCTAGGCAGAGTCTATGATGAATGTTTCTTCCATTGGTAATTAATAGAAGTAAAGATTGGTTTCTGACCATTGGTTTGGATCATAACATTGAATTTGCTTTCTTGAGCAAATCACCATGCTCTCCACTCAGGGCAGACAGNTCCAGAGATCTTTCTNTGTGGGAGGTTTCTAAAGGCTTAATTCAAACAGATTAGCTTCCCATATGACTTCTAACACCTAGAAATCTTTCTTGGTTTCTTTTCAGTATCTCACTGGTTAGGCATTTTCCGTCAATGCTTCAAAAAGAGAAAGTGTTTTTGAGTTTTGACCACCCTGATTAGTAAAAACATTACAGCACAAAAGGACTTAAATTTTGTATGCNTTAAAGATCAAGTAATTAAAAATACCCTTTGTTCTTACTTTTATGTGTAGGAAAATGTTGAGGTTAATTCTCTGACCATGTGGGATAATTTGACTCTCAATCAGTAAATTTAAAAGATCTTTCATAACATAAAAGGCTCCAGTTCTGCCAAGGACAAATGACTGGCACTGAGATTCCTTTGTTAGCTTAAGTCATTGATATGTAAAACAANAGAAAATTCTTTGGCAGAAAGCTGTGGAATGTCCAGATGGTTTCTATCTATTTTCTCATTGATCGTATAATTAAAATCCCCTTTAATCATCAGAAAAAATTGAGATAGAATGCTTGTAATAGAACACTACTGTGCTTTGAAGAAATACTTCTTTGGTGGTAGGTTCACTCCTAATGAACTACTGGCAGCCTTTGGTAAACTTGTTTCTGGAGAGAAGATGCCCAGGTAGTCCACTTCAGATGAAAATACCTTTGTAGCATTATATTGGTTGTGCCAAATAAGGTCAAACTTGGGNCTATTGAACAGTAACCAAATGAATGTGAATTAGCACTGATCAGGGGATTTTTGGTGGTGTTTCCCTTTACCTNAAGGGAGANTCACATCTTTAATAGATTAAGAAGAGGATGACATTATTTGTGAGGTTAACTACAAAGAAGACACCAATAGATTNGTCAGTAAGCAAATAGNTGGTGTCCTCAGGTGTAGAATTTNTCTACTCAGNGAATTNATACAGGAATTATTTATATTCTGTGAGGGTTTGTGTTTGATAGTATTGGTCAACAGAACTAACATTTCTATGAATTCCTTCCCCCAAAATTCTACCTGCTGATCAGTAGATTCCCATTTGTCTCTCTCTNTAGAATATGAATATACGTGCATGGTTTTAGTTGGTGGATGATGGTTTTCTTAGGTTGAGTGATGACTTCCAACTCTGTGGTGTCCTTGTATGATATCCAAGTATATGTGTTTATGTATCTGTTTCTCCTGTTTATGAATGGTGTTAATGATAGTTTTAAAGTGGAAAAACCATANAATTCTAATGATTGACCCATAACCTCATTTTTATGTTTTTNCCTATGGCCTTTATTTTGGGCTAAGGAATGATTCCTTAGAATATAAATGAGAGAGAGAAAAAAGATCTCTGTGGTGGTTTGAATAGGAATGGCCCCCATGAGCTCACATATTTAAATGCATGACCATTAGAGAGGGGCACTACTTGAGAGGGATTAGGATGTGTGGCTCGGTTGGAGTAGGTGTGGCCTTGTTGGAGAATGTANGTCACTGTGGAGTGGGCTTTGGGGTTTCAGAAGCTCAAGCCAGGTCCAGTGTCTCTCTCTTCCTGCTGCCTGTGGGTCCAGATGTTGAACTCTCAAGCTGCTTCTCCAGCACCTGCCTGCATGCTGCNANGCTTCTCCCCATGATGACCATGGACTGAACCTCTGAAACTGTAAGCAAGCCCCAATTAAATGTTTTCCTTTATAAGAGTTCATGGTCATGGTGTCTCTTCACAACAATAGAACACTGACTAAGACAATCTCTTTCCTAAAAGTCTAGGGAAAAGGCCGTGGTAGATCCGATACCACCATGAACTGGGTTCTAGTTGCTGGGTTCAGNTAGAAGGTGAGAGGGAAAGTTGTTGAAGGCTTTGTTTTGTGTGCCTCTTTGCAAGCCTATGTGATTCCTGCTGGTCAGTGACTCACATCACAGAACCAAAAGGCACAGGAGAATAGGGTGGAAAGCAGTGATCCTAATAACCACTGTATTCATCAAGCTCTCTCATGCATTGTCTCATTTAACCTTTCTGACAACACCTGGGGATGAGTACCACCCCCATATTTGTTCCACAAATGAAGATGGGAATTAGGGAAGTCAAATAACTAGGAGGACCTGCAATTCAGTTTGGGTAACAGCGTCATAGGATACGTCCTCAAACATTTGTTCTGCATTCAATAGTGCCAACGTTGCATTAGCAAGCAGAGTTGCTGGCCAGCATCATAGCAGGACTTTGGAAGATCCATGTCAGTACCTGGGAGTCTCTCTGCAGTCATCATTAGGAAAACTTGCTGTCTGATATAGTCATTTGCTTGAATGATACAAAAATGTCTCAATACATGCTTTGCATTTCCAAAGCAAGATTCTCTGTCTGTCTGTCTGTCTGTCTATCTACCCACCTATCTATCTATCTATCTATCTATCTATCTATCTATCTATCTATCTATCTATCTATCTCTCTATCTATCTCTGTGTGCATGTGTGGTGGGGTGTCATATAGTTTCAGTTGGTATGTGACTATTTTGTTGTTGTCTGTTTTGAGGATGCTTCAGTATGATCTATTATTTAGCACATTACTTTATTTAGTCTTAAATATGAGAGGACAGATACCGCTATAGTTTATAAAATCCAAGTCACATCCTTCTCCCAATACATATTTTAACATTGCTAAACTAACACATATCTTGCAATTGATGTTGCATTGCATTAAATTTAATTGGCTGCCCCATTTCCTTTCTTAGAGGTACCTGAAGTAACAGAGTAGCCCCCCAAACTGATTTTTTTTGATGCAATGAAAGATAACATTTCAACTTTATGCAGACAACTGTGGAGTTTAATTTGTTTCTTGTAGGTTACTCAAATAAAGACTAGTTATGACATTTGATGGTTAATTGCTGAGAAAATCAACTTCTTATTCATTCTGGGCATGGCTGGGCCAACATTGTCCACTTTTCCTTATAATTAGATTTGCCATAAGACAAAATTCTGAACAATGGAACACAAATGGGTCATTGGACCTACAAAAAACACTGGATTTTCTCTACTTTTGTATTCCCAAGTGTGCCAGCTGGAGACCAATATGCAGGAAAATCCTGGGAACTGTGTCATGGAGGTGACTGGCCTGCAATTGGTGCACAAATGGCTGTGTAGATAGAGTTGCTTTTTATCCTTCACACTAGTCTGTTAATTGACTGTTCATGAAAGACAAACATATTGAAAATTTAGGACTAAGGTGTTGTACTTATATTCTGTTATCTTTAATATACTGGTAGAATTGAGACTCAAATTTTATCATTATAATTCTAAAATCTGTCTTTTAAACTAGCATTTCTTAACATTAACAATGTTATTGTGAAAGAAGTGAGGGAAATAGTTGAGCAAATTTCTTGATAGATGACAAAGCTATGGCCAGTATTGACTNTGAATCCCATGAAACTCTNANGTNTGGTTTTAACAGTGCTCAATGATACTTTTAAAGACATTGAATCTTTTCTATATGAAGATGTCATGCTTTATATAGGGCCATGTTGTTTTCTTACTAATATATATTCATTGTGCAAGACAATGGGAGTCATTATGACATTTTCAAACATGTATATCATTTGTTACTCTCTGATTGTATTTAGCTGCATTGTCCTCTCTTCCCCACTCCCTTCTATTGGTTCCCTTGTTTTCCTCTAGTACCCCTTCTGTGTTCATGTCTTTAAAAAAATCCTAGATTCTATATGAGAGAAAACACATATTTGTCTTTCTGCTCTGCCTTGTTCTGTTTACAAGGATGGTCTCTGGTTCTATCCATTGTCTTGCAAATGACATGATTTCATTCTTATGTCTGATAAACTCTACTAAGCACACACATTTGCTTTATCCATTCATCTGCTGCTGACAGGTATCAGGTTGGCCCATTAATACAGATGTGAATACAGCTGTAATGAGTTCCATTTTGAGCTTTCGAGAAACCTCAGTAATGATTTCCACNGTGGCTGCCCTGATTTTCATTCTCTCAGTGTATGAGGCCTGACTTTCCTCTCCTNCATTATTGCCAGCATTTGATGTTTCCTTGATGCCAGTCACTCTGATGGCCATGAGACAGTCAACAAAAATGTTGTCTGCATTTCCTTTAAGGATAAGATGCTAAGCGTTTTTCATGTATTTACCAATCACTTGTANTTNTNTCTAGAACTCTCTCCCCAACTTACTTGTCCATTTATTGGTGGTATATTTTGGTATTTAAGTTTATGTTCTTTGCATCTAGACATTAATTTCCTATTGGAAAAGTTTTTTTCCCATTCTGTAGGCTGTCTGTTGACTCTGTTGATTGTTTCTTTTGCTGAGCTGAAGATTTGGAATTTTCTGCATTCTCATTTATTTACTTCTGCAATCATTTCTTGGGCTATCGGAGTCTTATCAAGAAAGCCATTGGCCATGCCTGTGTCTTCTAATGTTATTNCTATGTTTCTCTCAGAGTCTAGAAGTTTCGAAGCTTTATGTTTTATGTTATGTAGGGTGTTTGGAATTGATGTTCACACAGCATGAGACATAAGGCTCGAGTTCTGGTTGTTTACATTTGAATACCTAGGTTTCCCTGATGAAGCTGTCTTTTTTTAATATATGTTTTTGCCACNTTTGTCAAAAATAGATTGTAGTTACATTAGCTTTTTGGGGGGTGGGGAGTCTCCTCTATTCTGTTCCGTTTGTTTTTATGTTTATTTTTGTGCCATTCCCCTACCCCCCCCATTTTGTTTCTACGACTCTGTCGCATAATTTGAAGTCAGCTATGAAGATACTTCCAGTTTGGCTCTTTTTGTTCAAGACTGCTCTGCTGACTAGTTTTATATTAACTTAACACGCTCTAGAATCACTTGAGATGACGGGACCTCAGTCGAGAAAATGCCCCCACCAGATTGGCCTGTAGGGATTTTCTTGTTTAATGATTGATGGGGGAGGGTCCAGCCCACTGTGGATGGTGCTATTCCGAGTCACCTGGTCCTGGATGGTACAAGAAATCAAGCTGAGCAAGCGGGGCTCCTGTCCACTTCTCCTCTCAGTGCTAGGGCACCATCCAGCTTGAACCTGTATGTGTCCTATGCATGCTGCCATTGTCTCTGCGAGTTCATACATGCATCAGTCCTGTTGTGTCTGGAAGACACTGTTTCCTTGGTGTGTCCCATCTCCACTGGCTCTTATTATATTTCTGTCTCCTTTTCTGCAGAGTCCCCTGAGTCCTGAGGGGAGAGATTTGATGAAGACATCCCTGTTTTGGACTGAGTGTTCCAAGGTCTCTCACTCTCTGCCCATTGTCCAGTTGTGGTCTCTGTATTAAATGTATCTATAGCAGGAGGAAGCTTCTCTGATGCTGGCTGAGTGGGACAGTGATCTAGNGGTATAGCAGAATATTACTAGCCGTCATTTTACAATCACTGTTGTAGACTAGAGGGTTTATAACTGAATGGTTGTTTACCTCTTTTGTCTGGTAGCATGGAGAATACCTTCTGGTACCACAAACACTTGTCAGCAGGAGCTGAGGCTTTAGGTAGGCACCTGCCTGACTGCTCTGCCTTCAGTGAGATGTGTATGTGTTGCTTTTACCAATAGGGCCTTACCATCAATTTGTGTGGAGCAACCAATAGCCTTAGCAATAGCCTGAGTTGTTTGGGGGTTTCTGTGAGACCCCTTTGGCCAAGAACTCAATTAGATGTGATCCATTCCTTTTAGCCCAACCTTTTGCTATTAAGACATAACATTTTCACCCATTAAGTTCATACTTGACAACTATGCAACTGAACTGAAAAAAGATCACTAAAGAAAAATCTCATACTATTTTAATTAAGCTTGTGATTTTTGTATTCAGTCACATTTATAGCTAGTAGACTATATATAAAACATTTATTTCCTTTAGTTTTGGGGTTTGGGTATAGACTTTATTTTCCATAGAGGGAATAAAACCGAATCACATGCTTCTTCTACTTGGAAAATAAGAAGCCCAAATTCAATGAATTTTATGTCCTTATCCTTACTTAGCTCCCCAAACAGCCACATGGGAAGAAGTTCATTAAGTATTTGAAAAAGAATATAAGGAGCT
>LZPO01055171.1:224345-234884 GCA_001675575.1 Neotoma lepida
GGATTACAGGCATATATCTCCCTCTACACCTGGAGTTTTGACATGAGCGCTGTGGATCAAATTCAAGTCCTATGCACATGTGACAAGCATTTTCCTAACTGCGTCATCTCTCAAGCCTTCTGAGTCACACAATCACCAGTGCAGGAAGACAATGAGAAATGTACCAAGGGAGCTTGGGAACTTAGNTATCAGAACAAGTTGAAACACAGTCTGCAGGGGAACAGTGACCCATNGAGGAGGTCCTAGAAGTGATGTCGGTCTTGGCATGGTGACAAGGAACCTGCAGAGGACTCACGCACAGGAATCTAGGTCAGAGGCCAGGTGGATGATAACATCATAAGGGAGAAGAACAGAGCATGGNGAACAAAGGCATGACGAAGTGGGGAGTGGGTAGTCACAGATATCTNTACTCAAAGCCAGTGTGAAGTCACCAGCAATTCACTAGACACCAATACAGCTGAGTTACTAAATCGGGGGTCCTTTCCCTTAGTTGGGGGACAGAAGTCATGGCTCTATATAGTAGATATTGAAAGTATTTGGTGATTAAATAAAAATAGTGGCCAGGTGGTCCTAGGCATGGAGATTTTAAGGCAAGACGTGAACATTTCCTCATTCAGTTATCAAAATATTCAAAGGNTTTTTTTTCTTCTTCTTCTGTCTCTATTCCTAGGGTTTTCATCTGGTCAGCACAGGAACACAGTATTTGGTTTCTGGAGCNGTTTCCANGTGGCAGACATCTTGCTCAGATGCTCCAGATTGTCAATATCCATCTTAAAACAGTATCCAGAGATGAGCACCAGGTACAGACANGGCATGATGCCGTGGACTGNCTCAGGTCCCCCACTATTGCCTTATGTNTTTGATTTCCACCTCAAATCATTTTCTAGTTAGGTAGGTAGTATACCATCAGAAACTCNGGCTAAGGTAGCTTAAGACCANNTTAGCTCNCCTAGCAGCCAAATCATACCCTTGGCTCCTATGAAANTTTCTGTCAATAAAATCTCTCAAGTTTTATCACATAAAACACTACCAANNTAAGATAAATTTGNCANATTTAGGGCAACTGNATGTTTGGGCCTAAGTGAAGCATTTTATATTTANTTCTGATGAATTGAATCTTGTTAGTTTTGGCCCACCAGAGATATATTTTTAATTCTTAGTTGTTACGCAACATATTCGGTGAACTTTTTCATCTTNNTGCCATTTAAAAATACTACCAAGCCTTATATACCCTCATTTANGCCATTACTAAACAATTTTGAAGTAACTGAAGTGGTAAGTGTGTATTCCCTTGAATATCCTTTCAACAGCACATCGGGTCATTTGTTACACCATGCCTTTTGCTTGTTGTAGTCTCTGGGGCACCTGTTATGTATCAAATGCCACATTATGCCCTGGGGATAAAAATGTGAGCATGGTCTAGCGTGCTCTCAAGGGATTCAAACACTAGTGAAGAAGGCTAACAAATTAAGAGACAAATGTGCTGCTGTGTGACGTAGGCTGTCCTAGAAGAATGCGTGAGGGACAATGGAGGGGTCATGACNTNGTGAAATAANCNTGGAAGGATGTGAATCCATTTGGACATAGGCAGACCTNCAGANTCTAGAAACACTTCACTCACTTATTTCCAAACTTAGAAGTCTTTTTTACGTCACTCTTATGTAACACCAAAATTTACGACCTTTTTTTTTTTTGATTAAAAAATCATTAAAGAGCAGGTCATGCAGTGGTGTAGACTGTTGATCCTTTATCTCTTGGGGATGCTTTTACCAGCTTGCTCAGGAGCTCACTGTACTGCTTCTCCATGAAAAATATTTTTAGAAAGAGATTAACTTCATTTTTAATAATTTGGGTGTGTGTGGGGGGTATGTGTGCATAAGTATGAGTGCCCGTAGAAGCCAGAAGAGGGGATTAGATCCCCTGGAGCCNGAGTTATAGGTGGTTTTAAGTTGCCTGGTGTGGGTTCTGGGAACTGAACTCAGGTCCTCTGCAAGAGCAGTACGTGTTTTTAACGGCTGAACCATTTCTCCAGCCCTGACTCTTTTCTCTTTCTATATATTATCCACAGTTTCCTACCTCCCTCATCTGCCTCAGAACCATGGCTAAAGGTACTTCAGTCACAGATGGCAACAATTAGCTCTATGTTCATTTCAAATCACAGTCATGTTTGTGTGTGTCCCTTAAATGCTAGTGATGCTGTCACNCCACCCTAATGTCCTGTTCAGCCTATGCCNGGTTCCAATGCCAAAGCTTGTTTAGAATCTTTCTAATCTGGTTCCTCACGCAAAGCAATGTGATCGGAGAAACAGGTTAGTCTCTGTTTGCCCCACCCACTGAGCATCAATCGGACCCAACAGCTCTTGTTTCGGGATTGTATGGAAAACATTAGTTATTTTTATAGACACAAGTGAGTTCTGAATTAATTTAAAAATAGATTTTTGAACTGTAAAATGAGGCTAGAGAAATGTAGAGAACTATTTAGAGCTAGAAGTTGGGCTTGTTGCTATATGCAGCTTGGGTTGCTGCTAGTCCCAGCATGTGCTCAGGACAAAAGAGGCTGGTCTGTTTCTGAGCACCCAGACCAGCTATGACACCATAAAGACCAATTCAGGAAAAACTGAGGGAAAACTGCTCCTTTTTCTAGTGCACTGAAAAATCATGTCTTCTTTAGGCATCTAGATTTTCTCCTCAGCTTTCCACTTAGTGTCACAAATTTGGAGAGGAGATGTATTATGGGTTTAATTCTGAAGTTTGGTGAGTCAGGTTTGCATCCCACTTCCTGTGTTTGTGTCCCAACCTTCCNGTATATCAGTGTCCCAAACTCTGAAGGGATGATGCGGTTTCTTCCTGGTTGGAAGCTAGGTGAATGCTTCAGCGATTCGGATGGCAGTAGAGATGTATATGGAAAGGAAACCACTGGTTTCTCCTATTCCACAGCTTCAGTTCTATGATGCTTCTCACCGCGTCTATGTCTGTTACTCATATATTGGACCAAATTATTTTTAATTTTGTTGTTACATCTTCCTTTGAAGTGATGGTGGGCTGGGCTGTGCACAGTTCAGCAACGTTCTAGAAGCCAGTGGCATCTCTTCCCCCAGTTGTGACAACCAATCGTGTCTTTAGAGATTGCCAGGTGTTTCTTGGAGGTACAAATAACCCCTCACTNGCAACCATTATTCTAGGCTGAAAAACGACCATAAGTCATTTTCTTCGGTCCCAGCACTACATATTTCCCGTTATCTTTTCCTGGGAATTGTGAAATTGAATTCAGAGAAATATGCTTGGCTCTGGCTGGATCTTCATATAATTTAAACAGATGTGTTCCTTAGACATAAGGTTAACGTTTTTACACAGTCGACAAGGTAACTGTTGGGAACAGGTACTGTGAGGTGATTTCATGAGAGGACTCCAGGATCTGAGTGCAGTGTGCTGTGTTTGTGTGCTATTCCTCTTGCTATGTTTGATCCAGAATTCTGCAGCTGAGAAGGGGTTTTCATGAAGAATAAATGGCATTTTCAACAAATATTCTTAGAGATCACTAAATAAAAGGCATGGAGCTAGGGAAATGAAATGTTAGAAAAATGATGCTCACGTAAGATTAATTGGCCAGAATGTTTCGAGTGGAGTTNTCTATTTTCTAGACGCTTTGAGTCTTTCTTGCTTTCTACTTGGCAGCATGGTGTAAAAATGGACTCTTTGAGCCTTTCGATGACATGTTGTTGGATTGCAAAACACATTGATTTTAGATTTGTGACCTGTAAGAATTCCATCTGTACCATTCACTGGGGACAGTGCCACTGATGACAATACCAAATGTTCTGTAATTATTTACGCACCCAGCTGATAAGAACAAACAATACGGAAAGAACAATTTGATGTGGAGAACTGAATCGATAATTTTACTTCTCAGAGTAGCTCGTGTGGGGAAAAATAGTCCACACGCTGTACNATTATAGTTAATTGCTTTTCCTCCTTGGTAGACAGCAGAGATTTGCAGAGAAACTCATTTCAGAGGATACTCTCAGTAGGCAAGCACTAGAGATAAACAGTGAATATGAATAGTAAATATAAACAGTAAATTATGAATAATAATATTCATAATTCTTTTAAAACATTACGTTTAGCCTTCATTCCAATCCACATGAACAGTTGACATCGTACCACTTTCTACATGCTGCGGTGAGGCGAAGGAAGAAACCCCAGAGAGCTGAAACTCGAGTCACTGCTTCGATCTTAGGGGACCAATTACGTAGCCTCNTTTGGCAGCTCTTGCTGTGGCCACTTAAGTGTCAAGGCTTTGATACCCATTTGTAACCATAACCTTGCATTTTAAAAACTACTACTTGCTTTGGCAGCCATCCTAACCTAATTAGGAACTAACGCAGACTCGTGCGTTTCTTGTAAACACATCAGCCCGAGGTAAGGGCTAACACATGCTCTGAGCCTGCCTGTGGGTTTATCTTTTGCCTTCTTCCTCCANTGCTCGTCCGGGCCTGGATTATATTCAGCAGTACTGCTTTTCCTTTGATTTCCCAGTTTTGACATTTTAAATTGATGACNTTCTTGCTCTTTCCNCTCTCTGGCAAGAGTTTTTCCCTTTTCCTTTATTTTGCCCTTACTGTTATTTCGTTTTAGTTTTACAACTTTGTCATTTAAATGCGTACAGAAAGACAAGCCGGACACCCACTGGGACTGAAAGGAACAAAGCTTAATGGTGACTGCAGAGATAACAATGATTTCTTCCATGAGTTACATATTAGAAATTTGATTTTTTCAAAAAAGAAAATTTCATTTTGGAGGAGAATTCGCTCATCTCCTGTCTGGCTCTAGTGGAAACCATCCCTCAGATGAACACACGGAAGCAGACATTGGTCTGCCTCTAAGCAGCAGTAGGAAGGGTGCTCACAAGTGGCTGTGGCCTGCAGTTCTACCACAGACTTTAGTTGCAGTGAGTGTGCCTTGCACTTTAGATTTTGAATGACACCAATAATNAGATGNAATCATCAATTTCGTCTGTGGAAAGAGGNATAATATNAGTAGCTAATGTGAAAAGCTTACTAGGCACTAGACCAGCAGTTCTCAACCTGTGGATCAAAACCCCTTCATGGGTGTGTGTGTGTGTGTGTGCGCGCGCGCGGGGTGGGGGTGAGGGGGTCGCCTAAGACCATCGGAAAACATAGATATTTACATTACGATTCATAACAGTAGCAAAATTGCAGTTATGAAGTAGCAACAAAAATAATTTTATGACTGGGGGTCAGCANAACATGAGAAATGGTATGATGGGGTCACAGCATCAGGAAGGTTGAGAGCCATTGCTCTAGACAATTGTTGTTCACTGAAAAGTTGTCTAGATCTTGGCTTTTAAGATAAAAAACTCTATGCCCAGGATTTAATATATTACTCATAGAATCTTTGCAGCAATACATTGGAATTGGAAATCAATTCCAACACCATTTTGGGAGGAGTCTATGTTTTGCTACAATCACATATCTGCAAGTCTGGTTCCAAATACTATATTATCAACCACTGTGTTTGACTGTTGTCCCATTAGTTTGACTTTTAAAAAATAATCCTCTAGATACCAAGAATGAACTTTCATTGCATAAAATGGAGATGAGTAGATATTATTTTTTTTGGTAACTCTCTTGGCTAAGAGTGTTGGGTATTGGTGTTTTCTACACCTTGTCTTACTTCCTGGTATACTGACAGGTTTTGGTAAATGGTAACAGGTTGGTATGATTTTTCTCTTAAGCTTGATCCATTTGTAAAACCAGTGCTTTCCAATTAGTTATTTTACCAAATTTGGAAATACAGNTTCTGGTGAGCACTGATATAGGCCTAAATATCTTTTCCTGTGGCTGTTAGGCTTGGGGTCGGTTTCATAATGAAGGTCAAGGGATGAATTAGAGAGTGTTGCTTTGGCCAAAAGGTAGTTTGGATTTGGCTGTTGAGATAAAAATGTGTCCCCTAAGACAGAAGCTTTGATGATGTATTTCAGATACCACCTATTTTTTAGTATATAAATGTAATGGCAATTTTTTTTATAAATGCTGCTTTTCCTGTATTTCTCACAGTTTAATTGTGCTTTTTCATTCATATTTGTTTTTATTTTATGTATTATTTTAAAATTCCATCAAGATTTTTTCTTTGATCTATGTGTTATTTAGAAGTGTGTTGTTTAACCTATAAGTATTTTGAAATTGGACATGGTGGCATAATACCCATAATTCTATCACTTGAAAGCCAGCGGCATGCGAATTGGGAGTTGAAGGTCATTTTTGACTACACAGCAAGTTCCAGGCCAGTCTAATGTTACATGGATTAAAATTTTTGGAAAATTAAAAAATGTTGCAAAAGTTGAAGAAATAGTATTTTAAAATTTCAGATTGTCTTTTCTTGATTTCTAGTTTGATTTTATTGGGGAGCAGGAATGGACATTGCTTGATGTCTAATCCTAACCTTTGAAATTTGTTATGTTGTTTCTGAGGCCTAAAATGTGATAATATGATTGACAGATATGTGCAATGTAGTGCAGTTTATTTTGTCTTCCTATTTATTTTGACCAGTTCCTGCTGAGCTTGGGAGCTATGGTTTGGTGTAAGAAATTAATTTAGAGGAAATTCTCAAGTATCATTGTTTCAAATTTTCTTGCTACTTTGTCTTAGTGTTTAGTTTCATTTATGAGGTATACTCAGGTTGATCTAGCATTTCTTTTTCATCTATAAAGTATCCTATGACTTAATGATACAAGTCCGCTTACTGTTTCAACATTGCAATCCTTGATTTAGAAAAGCTGTATTCTTTATTGCAGTCATGGCATTTTCAGGCTAGTTGATTCCCTTGTCAAGTTCATTGAGCAAGATTAGAGATTAGTAAATCTCCATTATTTTTTAATCTAGTTTTATAAGCGCAGAGGAAAAACTTAGGCAAAGTTTATCTTCTGTTGTTTTTATTTTAACTTTCAACTTCACACATGTTGGAAAGTACTTGGAACGACCCTTGGGACTGAGAAGAACTGGGGAAGCATCAGCTCAGAGGGGTGAGGACAAAGTCTATCCATTGGGGGTTGAATCTCCGCTCTGCTTCTTCTGACTTATATACCTTGGGCAAATTATCAATTCATTTAATTTATAAAATAGAGTGAAGTATGAACCATAGGACTATTGTGGAGAACAAATTTGTAATGAGCAAATGCAAAACAACATACAGAATATATCCAATAGTTGTTGTTAGTTTACATCCCTATGCCCACAAAAAGGAAGTTTTGACCCTTGCTTTCAACACATGTCAAAATACTACATTATATCCTATGAATATCTACAATTATTACATGTCATTTTTAAAAGTTCAAAAGCCCATCAAATGAATTAAAGCATGGCTTCCTATTTATAAGCCCACTGTTTCTTANTCTTGGGNCTTATATTGTGTCTAGGAGATAAAGGTGGGGGTGAGGTGGAGATCAGTGTGCTGAGCATTGTTCTCTCTCAGCTCCTGAATTTATAGAGCGCACAGGAGGGTCTCACGCATAACTAGAGCGGCTGCCTCTCCATCTGACGCTGTCTTCTTGTGTCCTTCCTTCCACACACCTTTCCTCAGGAGTGTCACTGATGAGCTGCTAACCTTACTACATGGTTGCTGTCAGTGCGTGGAAGCTCTGATCGCCNCCATCTAGCCACATAGCCAGGCTCTGTCCCAGTGACTGGACATACACTCACTGTGTCTACTCCACCAGAGTCACTGTGTCTGCCTCCATTTGGGCATGTTTTCTTCCAATGATCCACTGTCTCTTCCTCTAGTCTGGTCTTACTTAGGGAACCCACATCTACAGACNCTGTATAGTTCTGAATCTCAATTGCTGTCCAAATTTAAATTCTTTCCCATAGAACCCCACAAAGGTCAGGGCCTCTGGTCATTTCATGTCAAGAAACTTAGCCCATTCAGCACACACAGAGAACCTCTAGGGGGTGGTGTGGGCTGACTCTTCTAGTCATCCCAAAGATGCTTAGCTGGAAGGCAGCCCAAAGTGTTTTTCTTACACTCACGTTCACAACAGCTGCTGGAGTTTCCGTGTGAGTTTTGTAGTCTTTGGAGGGAACAGAAAACCCAGACCTGCACAGCTTAAACCCCAAAACACATATTCAAGTAAATTTGTTTTCCCTGACACTATNATGAATGGAAAAAAAATCACAATAAAAATTTAAAAGCTACTGTTACATATAAGGTCTAGANTGTGTTCTCCAAGGTTTAAAAAGAAGGTGACAATATTAATAATTATCAGAAATAAAAACCCAATAAAAAATCATTGCTTTCATGACATTGCATGTTATTCTGTGGAGTTTGAGCTTATGGCCTTATGCATGCTAGCAAGCACTCTACCACTGAGCTGATCCTCAGTCCTAACATTGAACATTAATGAAGTAACTTTTGTTCCACACACACCATTGGGATTGGGGTTGACTCTTGCCAGGTAGAGTGCTAGGAACTAGGGCATGGTGATGGGCATCACAAAACAACTCTCATTGCCACAGAACTTCTGTTTTAGAAGTCCACTAGACTACATTGTAGAAGGTTTGAAAAGCTAGACATATAACATTGAAGACAGAGGATTTTCCTAACATAGAGATGCCTGTGAGGGTCAGCTGTCTGTTTCAGGACAAGGGACAAAAGATGTTTGGGATTTTCAGGGAAGTCAGATACACCCTTTGTGAAGCTATAAAATGGGGAAAAAAAGGATTGTGATAGCACATATAAGCAGTTTATAAAACAGAATAATATTAGTCAGAGGTCACATGAAATTTTAATAATNAGCAATTAAGTTTCAGAAAACAGAATAAGGCTGGATCAGAATGAAGACTTGTCTTGACAATGACACACGCAGGTGGAAACTGTTGGATAGTTCAGGGCCTCTGACACCAGAGAAGAATCTCAGACATCAGTCACGGTAAGACCACTCCTTCCTGCTGGCCAGAGAAAGCAGGTCATCTGAGGGTCACGATATCTGCAGGGAGGTACCTCAGAAACAGTAAGATGGCCAGAAGCCCTGGNGTATAACTTCAGAAGCTCTGGTTTCTGGCTGGGCTTTGGGTTCTTACGAAACAAAAAGAACAACTGGTTAAAAATGATTAAAATTCTTACAGAAAGTATGCATTATCAACCACAGAAATCTCTTGCAGAGCAGANTTTATTTTATATGAAAACTAGCCCCCCAAACTGATTGGATTTGGAAGGATAATATATGTTCTCTTTCCCAGTTTCCACCTTTGGAGAGGAAAACTCTCAGTCAAGTGGAATGGGATCAGAAAGGGGCATGCAATCTCTATTTAGACCTAGGAAAAGCTTAGCATATCCTTGTGATAGTTTAGATGCTTGTTTTTGGGGTGTGTGGGGGTATTTGTTATGTGGCAAAATAGCATTTAATAAGTTAACTTATAAGAAACGAATGCAAAGAAGTCCAAGTCAGCCATACCTGCTTCAAACTACTCAAGTTGCTGTCTCTACAAGTCTGTGCATCTCTAAATTATAAAGTTTAAAATCACAAAAACCTTTATTGACATTTAACAAGTATTGATAACAGAACTAAAGACAATTTTTTAAATGTATTTTAAAGCTTTATTGCTATTCTCTTTGAGGAAAAGATGGTTAGATTTTAGCACAGTTTAAAGAACACTTAGTTGGTATCAATCTCTTAGATAAAAAGTCTTCTAATACTAAAAGTTTATCCCTGAACTTAATACTCAACCTCCTATTCCTGTAAAATAGAAATAAATGAGCAATCTTCNCCTTCCTTGAAAACAATGCTACACAGTAACTTAAAATGGTTATGAAAGTTCTGTGATAATTCAGGAAGCAAAGAATTGATTGTTTGGGTTTCATTTTTAATAGTCATGCATTTAGTTTGTCTGTTTAAACGTATCTGTGGAACTTCTGCAGGTGGTCAGGATACAGTTCTGATCACTGAGAAGGGAGCGTTTTTTTTTGGTCAGCTGAATGCAGTAAATATGTAAAATCACTGAGCGGAGAACATTTCAGGTGGAAAGGCAAAGGTCCTAAGAAGTTCCGTGAACATTAGGGGCATGTCTGGCAGGATGGGAACAGATGGGAAATGATTAGAACATTGTGACAGGAACCACTGAAGCAGGGCCAGNGGGNCCAGAGGACCTAAGCAGTAGCCTAAGGGGGAAAGGGGAAAAGCAGCAATGATTCATTGAGGTTATTCCGTGCAAATTCCCTCTGGATTTAATAGGTAACCGAACACGGAAGAGACTAAGAGCACAGATATGTGAGAGAAAACACTAGAAGTTGATGCATCTGGCAGTGGTGCTCCGGAAGATTTTAAGAGGTGGATGTGAGGCTGAGGGTACATTCTGAACTCAGAGGGAAGTAGAAGTCTGGTGTTCAGACAACTTTTCCAGAGCTCCTAGGTCTAGTGACTCAAGCTACTGACACATCGTGAGGCAGGACAAAGGGCACATTTTTAACAGGTGACAAGTGGTCCCGTGTGTGTGTGTGTGTGTGTGTGTGTGTGTGTGTGTGTGT
>LZPO01055171.1:234984-248960 GCA_001675575.1 Neotoma lepida
GTATGTGTGTGTGTGTGTATATGTGTGTGTGAGTATGTGTGTGTGTGTGTTTCTTGCCATCTTCTTGGCTTCACCCTGCACCCTTTCTCCACATTCTCTTTTGGCTTTATGGAATGGCATCTATCCACCCAACCTTTCCATCAAGCCTCAGTACCCCTGCCACTCTCCTTCCCTTGGTGTCCTGCCAGGGCCCTCTATCTTCCCTGTCCTCTCCCTTGTTAANTTCTACAGGTCTTCCTCTTTCTATGCCCTCCTTCCTCCCCCCATCATTTTTTATGAATTCAGGGCACCTTCTTTTATAATTGCATACCCTTTTATGGATTTTATGCATTTTGAGACAGAGTGTCATTATATAGTCCTGGCTGTCCAGGAACTACATGTCCAGGCTGGCCACATTTCATAGAGATCTGCCTACTTCTACCCCTTGAGTGCTGGGATTAAAGATGTGAGCCACCACACCTGGAAGGCATTCTATTTCATATTGTGACTAGCTACTTTCTCAATTTATCTGTTCCTTCTTTGAACTGAAGAGTGTAGGGAGCTGGGGTACTTGGTTGATCTCTGTATATCTAGTAGTTAGTCTAGCAGTTACCTTTCTGTTACTGTGATAAAACACCACAACCAAAAGCAAGTTGGAGAAGAAAGGGTTTATTTGGCTTATACTTCCATACCACAGTCCACATCAAAGGAAGCCAGGACAGGAACCCCAGGTGGAAACCAGAGGTAGAAACTGAAGCAGAAGCCCTGGAGGAATGCCACTTACTGGCTTGTTCCTCATGGCTTGCTCAGCTTGCTTTTGTATATAACTCAGAACAACCTGCCCTGAGGTGGTATTACCCACAGTGATCTTGGCCCCCTCACATCAGTCATTAATCAAGAAAATGTCCCACAGACCCGCCTAGGTAATCTAATGGAAGCAGTTCCTCAACTGAGGCTCCTCTTCCCAGATAACTTGAGCTTGTGTCAAGTTGGCAAAACCAAACAACAAACCGTGACAGTTAGGAACACTGAAGAGGTGCTCGATAAATGATGGCTGTATGGATAAATGGCCAATTTAATAATGTCTCAAACATTTATTTGATAATTGTCATATTCCCAGTATTTGATTGTACAATGAGTGAAATTCAAAGGCGATATTGACCCTCTAGTGCACGCTATCCCTCTCTGTCTCTCTCTGTCTCTGTCTCTCTTTCTCTCACACACANAGAGAGACAGAGACACAGAGACAGACAGAGAGACATGGAGAGAAAGAAATTTAATAATATTGTTAGAACAAATAGNGGCAAAATTCTTCATGTTTTAGCTGTAAATGGGGAAGAGCATCAGAACACAGGGAGATCTCATGGGGCANTAGTGAGGGAAGACTTCACTTCAGCTGAAACAACCTGGGAGAAGAGAAAATGATGCTTGGCCAAAGAGAACAAAGGAAAGAATAAGGCCAAGAATGGCTAAAGAGTAGTTTANGGTTTTTCTGCTATTGGGATATGAAGTATTATGTTCTTTCAAGTCCTTCCTCAGACCTGAGATCTAAGTAAAGACTAGAAGTCCGAAGGAAGGAAAAGAAATTCTATTTGAAGCCGTGAAATACAGACATCATAGAATTGTTTCAGTAATGTTCTATTGTCAGAAAAGATTAAAAAGATAAATCAGCATGGGCTCCTGGGAATTACGCTGTGGGAATTTTGATTATTAAATAACTAAGAATTAGTCCAAGAGGCATATTTGCAGTCATTCCTTGCTAGAGATAAAAGAGAATGATGTAAGCTTCAAGAATAAAGTAACATGTGATATATTTTGGAAGAAATAACTGGAAAAAAATAACAAGAACTTCTGGCTTGATGTTCCAGGAATACAGTTGAACAGGCCAAGATTTTATTAAAATAAAAAAAGCGTGTATTACAGAAATGAGAAGACGAAGGGTCAGGAGAAAGGGGCACTGTGATCTTTTAAACTGGCTGAATAAAATAGATTATGGCAATGGAAACATGCATAAAAGGCATAGGAGAGGACTCTAGAAGAAACCAGATGGAGAAAATTCCTTCCTCGGAGCACAGACAAGTCAATGCTGATAAACAAAACCATTGTGAACCTGCCCTTATGAGTGAATTTGGGAATAGCAAGTTGCTGGTTGACTTGTGTTCACATGGTTACAATATTAGGAAAATNATATGCAATATGGGGATAAAATCTTACTCTTTAGGAGGAAATATATTTATTCTAGACTTTTAACACACAAATAGAAAATGAATGATAAGTAAAAGATGGNGGAAAAAAATCAAAGGTAACCAGATTTGATCTTGCCTATATTTTGCCAAACTAGATATTGATCTCTTAAAAAGATTTTTTTTTTTTTTACAAAGGAGAACAGTTGTTGAGGGAATTACACAATGCAAGGTAGAGAATCTCAAGTATGATCAACCTGCTTTACTTTGAAACAGCCTACTTGCTAGGAGGTACTGTCTATCCTAACATGCTTTTGACTCTTTTAAACTTTTAGCTACTACCATGGCCCTAAAGACATTGCCTCTAACTAAATTCAGCAGGCACCATCATGTTGAGACATGGATTCCAAAAATTATGTTGTTATATCATGAGACAAAAAGTTTTGTGAAAGTCAGATTGAGATATAAAAAGAAAAGAGAAGTAACTTTTCTTNTTATGAAAACAGATATGATAACTTTTCAAAAAGGAGAATGAAAATCCCGGGTAAAAACACTCAAAGATCAGATTTAGAAAGCTGAAAGAATGGGAGAAAATGTTGGAGAAAATTCTGATATCCTGATGTGTTTCAGTCTAATGGGGCTGACAAAATAGTCAAGCATCTTTATTTTTAGGCATTTCTATTTTTAACAGTAGAACACCACTTTTCTGGAGCTGAATTGACATGAGACAACTAGTCAAAATAATTAAGTTTTCTATGACTTTCTCTTACATTCTCAGCATATTTTTATGTCTCAAGGACACACAGACTTTTGTATAGTGCCNTTAGTAAAATATGCTTTTGACATTCTCAANTTCTCTATTAAAACTTGTCATTGATTATCCTCTGTATTATGCTATGTATTACAGCTGCTCTGTCAAAGTGTGGTACCTTACTCTTTATTGCTTTATATGAGAAAATAGTAGGAGAGGAGATGCAACTTACCCCAGCCACTCAGGTAGTAAGTGAGTGATGGATCTGAGATTTAGACCTTCAGTTAGAAGTTCTTGCATTTGTACTGAGANCATATTATCTTTGCTTTTTGAANTATCAATCTTGGCGCTGGAGAGATGGTTAAGTGGATAAAACACTTGTTATGCAATCATAAGNACCCACATAACAATCCAGGAATCTCACAAATGCTTTTAACTCTGGTTCTGATNGATCTGACGGCATCTCTCTCATGCAAGGGTATGTGCACCCACATATAGCTGCACATAGACTCACACAGACACAAACACACATACCCCAAAATANAAAAGAGAAATATCTATTATGTATTGACTGCCCATGAAACTCTTTTTCTGATAACAAAGAATGCCACTGTATTAGGCACAAATGATCAAAACATCTGCTTTTGGCTTTAACCTCTTATGTCTGTTTCTGTTGAAGTAGTGATATAGGATGAGGAAAAAAATTGCTCAGCATTACTCTAATTTGATAGATTAATTAAACCCTAAAACCAAACACAAAATCCCCAAAGCACTTACTAGCCAAAAAGAACACTCCAATATAATTTTTATTTACATCAGAGCATTCTGGGGTAGATTATAGCCCATATCTTGCAGGGCTATAGAAATCTGTCAAAACAAATCAAATTGTACACTCAAAATTGGTGCATTTTATTGGATGTAATTGCACTAGATGAAAGTATATAGAAATCCATAAAGTTGTTTTCTTTTTTTTTTAATCTTTGGAAAATTAGGCCTGGGAACACAGCTCAGTGGTAGGGCATTTGTCTAACATACAGGAGGCCCTGGTTTCAATCATCAGCAATGAAATAAAAAGAAAACAAATTGTAAAAATTATAAAGGGATAGCCATGAGGTCGCTGTGGAAATATAGATAATATACATTCCAGAAGTCAACAACAGCATTGATCCCTATATGGAAGCAGTATGTAAGATGCCCTCTAGTATGCTGTCTTTGCACGCTTTGTATGTATTTTGTGATATGAATGTATCCAATGGGAAAATAGCTCTTCTATGGTTCTGGATAATGTAATTTCCAGAATAGACTTTTTTTTTTTGAGACAGGGTCTCACTATGTGTTGCTGACTAGCCTAGAACTCACTATATAGACCAGGCTGTCCTCGAACTCACAGAGATCTGCCTGCCTCTGCCTCCCAAGTGATGGAACTAAAGGTATGCGCCACCACATCTGGCCCAAGATAGACTTAAAAGAGGAAGAGTAGCAGCATGTACCCAGCCTTTGCTCTTGAAGTCAGTCTCACTTCATGATGATGNTCATCATTTCTGTCCTCTATTATCCATTCTGGACTCTACCTGGAATTTCTTGTTTAGTTGCTGGCATGGGTGGCATAACCTAGATCCTTATCCCAAGAGGGTGTTTGAGCCTTGGTCACAATGATCTATCTAGGTCCTGGCTGCTGTATGTGTACATCATACAGCATCCTGTCCATAAAAAGATGCAGATTCCCAAATGACACATTACTAAAATACCTGGGAGATGATTGGTTTTTTTNCCCCCATGTTCCCTTGGTGTAATAGGATGGTTACTCTTCTCATTCTGTTCTGGTCTCTTTTTACAAGTTGCTCCAAGTACANATATAGNCACAGCTCAACATTATTGGAAACAATGCTGTATCNCCTAGTGAAAGCGTCTCCACTGTGTTAGCTAGGTCTTCAGGTCATTTCTGTAAAGGGCAGATAGTAGTATTTTGAGCTTTGCAGATAAGATTTCCTTCTTATCCTTGACTGCTTCATCTTTATATAGCATCATGGTCATACTTTATTTCAAAAGACTCTTGTTCTTATCCATCAGNCTGGTGGCTCTGATATGTGATAAGGTTAAAGGATCTTCTGGTCATCTGTCCACTGCCTAACTCCTTTGTTTTGAAGTGGGTTCCTCTCTAGGATATCATGTGGGATTCAACCTCAGTGGGTCAAAAATTCTGCAAATATCTGGAAGCAGTGTTGACNAAGGTCCCACAGTCAAGAAAGGCATTTCTAAAAAATGTAGGCTGGCTCTAGTTAAGAGCAATAAACTGTATGTTCAAGGGTAAAGGGNCTGTGATGTATCATCTAGTCACTGGTGTAGTCCCTTTGGGAGATGNCACTGTNTTGGGGTTTTGGTGTAGCTTTCTNTTANCACAGGTTTGATCNTCAGGCAGAAACAAGTGACAAGTGGAAATATATGTGTCATACTCCTGTGTCCTTCATGCTACCACTGCTGCATACGTATGTGCACATTGTGCCAAGATGGGTGGCTGAAGTCAAAGTCTGTTGATGTCCCCTGGAATAATCATTCTGTTCACTTCCACCATAATTGGTAGATGTTCTTGGTGGGTAATATGCAATATCTGTGCTCACTCCTGTAGGCCTACCCACATGATTCTTCCTAATCTCCTTAGCAAGGAAATAATATATATCATATATTGTTTTATTTATTCATTATTCCATACTTATCCTTACCCCAAGCTCTTTCTCCTTCCATTAAAAAGTAGGTAGCAGATGGATTATCTGATGCTCTGTCCCCTTGGAGGATTTCCCTTCCCATTGCCTTTNAAGGTCATTTCATGTTGACCTATTGAGTTCCAGCCATTAAGTTTGGATTTATACTCANANAGTGATATAGCACTGCAACAACCAAGCTTAGGCATTTTACTCCTACACTGGGTGATCATAATGGACTCCTTCTAGATCTGCATAAGAGAACTAAGGGAATGTTGATATGATAGTGGTTGTGGTAGTATGAGTGTAATTGGCCTCCATAATATCACAGAGAGTGGCACTATTAGGAGGTGTGGCTTTGTTGGAGTGGGTATGGCTTGTTGGAGGAAGTGTGTCACTGTGAGGGCAGGCTTTGAGGTTTTCTATGCTCAGGATACCATTCAGTGAGTCAGTTGACTTCATGTTGCCTGCAAGCCAAGATGTAGCCAGGACCATATCTTTTTGCNTGCCGCCATGCTTCCCATCATGATGATAATGGACTGAACCTCTGAAACTGTAAGCAGGCCACCCCAATTAAATGTCTTCCTTATAAGAGTTGCCATGGTCATGGTGTCTCTTCACAGCAATAAGAACCCTAACCAAGGCTCTGGTGGAGGCAGGAGGGTCTAAGATANTTGCTGTGCTTCTTGCTTGTCATTCTGTCTGTATCTGATGGCTGCATCTACCATTTACATCTTGCTATGGCATGTGGTCATGTCCACTCAACTTGTGACTTCTGGATNTGAAAGAACACATCTTTGGGTAGATGAGCAAGNGCCAAGCAATCTCATATCTTTTATGGGAGAGACAAATCCCTCAAGTCACGTGTTAGTGTTCTTTCATCTGTAAAATTGGCAGCCAACTCCAGTTCCTGGAAGTAGGAAAGCAGGAGGAAGAGCATAAAAGACAGAGGGAAGAAAAGTAGGAGAGAAATAGGAGAGAAATAGGGCAGGGGGCAGGTAAGCAGAATCTCTTTTGTTTAGTTACAGCTTCTTCATTTCCTCCCCTTGCCTAACTGTGTATGCACTGTAATTATTCTCAATGCCTTTTCCATTGCTTCCTTCATATATTCAATTTTCATGTTATTTGTAAATGAAAACACCCCAATTTAGCTATATTCTTAAAAAGAGAAGAAAGTTGCATTAGATAAGTAAAATCAGAAAGTCAAACCCCAAGGTAAGTCATTTTTCACTGATGTGTGGACTTGTGGACAGTCACTTTCCATCCTTCAAACATCAGTATTGCAATCTGATTTGTTACTAAGCAAAGGGATGAGTGTGCTGAGGGCCGACTGCATGAGTCTTTGAGTGAGTCTTCAGCTGTTTCAATTATTATTGTGGCTTTTAGTATAAATGCAGAATTTATTTTATTTAATTTCAAACATTTAATATATAATTAACTGTGATCATAGTCACCCTTTTACTCCCTAACACTCCCATACTCCTNACAACCACCGCCTTCTTTCGAGTGACTCCTCCCTGTTCTAGTNGGCTTTCTGTTGCTGTGATGAACACCACGTCCAAAAACAACTTAGTGAGGGAAGGGTTTATTTGGCTTCCACTTCCACATCATAGTCCACCATTGAGGGAAGTCAGGGCAGGAGCTCAAGCAGGAACCCGGAGGCAGGACCTAAAGCAGAGACCTTGGAGGAGTGCTGTTTACTGGCTCGTTCAGCCTGCTTTCTTCTACAACTCAGGTCCACTTTCTCAGAGGCAGGATGGCCCACAGTGGAGTGGGCTCTGCTACATCAATTATTAATTNAAAAAAATGCCCTTGGGNGAATCTGAGTTCCTTCCTCCCAGATGACTCTGGTTCTCAACAATTTACAACATGATTCAACCTCATGTGTATGAAGTGATTCATGTGGAATTTGTCCTTTACTACACTTCAATAATTTTCTTTCTGCCACATTTCTAGGTGAGCTTCCTTTTCTGACCCTTGCNATTTAAGAGTTTATCTTGCTAGTACCTTTGCTCTCTGTTGACTGTAACCAAAGTTGCCACCTATACACCTGCTAGATTGTCCCTGTTAGCAGAGGGAGGAAATGACAAAAGCCTTCACCATAAGTATAGTGGACATGACATACTTTAATACTTTTCATGCAGATGAAGGTAGCTAGATTAAAAATAACAATAAAAATTTGCATCTATATCTATATATGGCTTAAAATTTTAAGAATAGCTTACCAAGTTGTAGGTTTGGTATGGAGTTTTCACGCATACTCCATTTGATGGATTCTCCCCGCTTGCTTCCTCACTTTACCTTCCTGTCCAGTCTCCTTTCTCTTTCCCGTCGGTCCATTGTCTTCCTGATCCGCACCTTAGAACCTTTTTTTTTGTACAATCTTGGTCTTAACCCTTGCTTTCTCTCACCTGGATATGCACATTTAACAGTTATTTGATTTTATGTGTGACTTTTGGTTTGGCAAGGAAGAGAAAAAAATATATATGTGCAAAAACCCTTAACTATATTCTCAGACAACCAACCTTATGAAATCATATTTTCAGACAGAAACTTTTAGAAAATGATTTTTTTTTACTTTGGAATTATTTTATTTTCCCTTCTTAGATAAAAGCTGAAAGAAAGAAAATATGAATGACTTGGTGAGGCTCTGAGAACAAATTTTCCCTCCTGAATGTATTAGTAAGTTTGAAATCTGTTCCATCACTACAACTCAAGTGCTAGATATACTGTGGTGAAATACAGGAACACAGCCTTCAGTAAAAATATGTAATTTGTGTGGATGGAGAGATGGCTCAGTGGTTAAGAGCACAGGCTACTCTTCTAGAGGACCCAGGTTCAATTCCCAGCACCCACATGGTAGCTTACAACTGTCTGTTCCAGTTCCGACACCCTCNCACATATAGGCAGGCAATACACCAATGTACATAAAATAAAACTAAATTATTTNAAAAATATGGAATTTGCAAAAGTCTATTGTTACCTTAGAAGCATATTAAAATTTTATNGAGGTCAGCGTTTTCCTGTTAAGAACATNCTTGTNNAGATAGTAGGTAAATCTATAAGAAGATAGAATTTACAGATGATCTTTAGTGGTCCTTCAGAAAGGCTCTGACAGTAAGAGGAAGCAGGACTATTCAGAANGCTGAGAACAAATTAAAAGGTAAACACTGGGTTGTGGAGAGAGCTGGAGAGATGGACCAGTTGGTAAAGCNTTTATTGAGCAAGCTTGAGGACTTGAGTTCAGAACCATGTCATCCGTGCAAAAACCTGGTACACATCTGCAACTATAGCCCTGGGTGTGTGGGTGTGTCTAGTTTGGGTGTCGACAGGCAGACTTCTGGAGCTCATTGGCCAGTATGTTAAGCAGTCAGTGAGCTACAGGTTCAATGAGAGACACTGTGTCATAATAAACAATGTAGGTGTGTATGGGGGGATGAAGGTAGAGAGATAGCTCAGTAGTTAAGAGCACTTGCTGTTCTTCCGGAGGATCTGGGATTGATTCCCAGCCCTCATGTCATGGCCATCTGTAACTCCAGTTCTTAAAGATCAGAAGCTGTCTTCTGGGGCTCATATAGATGGCATATGGACACATACACAAAAATAAAAATAAAACTTAAAAATACCCCATTATGATTAAGAAATATATAAATAAAGNGAAAAGTTACAAAAGAAGATGCCTGATGCCTGGTGCATACCCCACCCTCTTGCACACACACATGCATACANACACAAATAAATAAACAGATGCACACACAACACATGAACTATAGACTCACAAAAAGAATCATGGCTTAAATACAGAAGAAGGAAAGGAAATGAGAAATGAAAGGCTGACAAGGTGGTCAGAGAGTAGACTGGGTACCCGCGGCTTCCAATCAGTAAAACTGGAATTGTTCCAGGCAGTCTAATGCACTCCTTTACTAATAAAATAGGATGATTTGAGTCTGAAATATGGGGTGGAGAAGTTTTAAATTTTCACAGCCAGCTTGAACCATTCCCGCAACTATTGTTTTCTGAATTTGACCCCTGATAGACATGACCTTTGCCAACTGTTTTGTTTGGTTTTGTTTTTCATTTTTGTGACTGTGCAGTACATGTAGTATAGAAAAAAAAAGACAGAAAAAAATCTGANATGGGGTCAGCTACTGTGAGCAGGAGTCTCCTTGTCTAGAAACTGAAATGGGTGCTGTAGAAGATGACAGATTAAATTNAGGGAATCTGGTTCCTAGCTGTGTTTTGGCCATTTATAACATTACAAAACATGATAACTAGTAACCCACTAGTTACTAAAAAAGGCAGATTTCACCAAAATATAGATTTCTAGACTCTCTTGAAAAACTAAAATGTCCAGTAGGGCCCAGATTGTGCAAAACCTGGGAATGTTCTCTTTAGCAAGTGCCCATTCCGGTCAACAATCCCAATATGCTGTATTTAATTACTTTGTTTGCTTAGCCCTTTTAGGCATCTTAATTTCTCACCCTTAGTCTAAAGCAGTGTTTTCTAATTGTGATTTACAGTGTTCTAGTTATTGAAGGAACCTCATGGGAAGTTAAGCAAGCCTGGATGGACTATCTACCCTCTTCCCATACCCCTTCTTCAGAGTCCAATTTCTGTGTCAGAACATTTAAAANTAATTTCCAAAAAGACAAATCTGTGTTTAAAACTTTTGGAATAACTNCATCAAACGCTTTTTNNAATTTNCTTTTCTGCATAGAACTTCACTTAGTTTTCGGTCATTCATGTGCTCGTATTTTTATGGAGTCGTTGTACAGAAATGTCAGCATCCTAGCATACATTGAACAGGGAATGTGCGCTCTGTTTCCCTTTATATCAAGTGTCATAAGTACCCATTTCGGTTCCATTTTATTTGGAGAATGAATTCACCCCCAGAGAGTGGAGTCAATGTGCAAAGGAAAGGATGTGAGTTTGTTCTGCTTGAGCTGTGTGGAAGGTTTGAGTGGAAAGAGATAAAGTTACTGGCTGAGCCACCCAAGAGAGNTCTTTGAGGTAGGCTATTTCAGGCTCAATTTAGAATGTGATGATGATGGTCCCTAAGGCTTGGGTTGCAAAATGTTATAAATAAGTACAGGATTCCCTGTTTTAAGCCTGAGCAAAGAGCAGCTTTTAATAGCAATGCATTTTATTTTATTTTCTTAAAAAATTAATGTACCTAAACGAGGATTATCATTATAATACACCAGTTTGAATTCTTGTAGCTAACTGACAGAAATCATGGATTATTCAATATAATAAAAAGAAACTCAAGACAAACCAATCTTGGACAGCACTCAAAAATGTCTTAGAATGTTTCTGGTGATTTTAATATCCACTTCTCCCCCTCTCAAAACTATTCATACAATATTCACTTTACAAGGTCCTGGGAAATTTTCAAATCCTAAAGTCTGAAACTAAGAGGAGAGTTGTAAGGTTACAGCTGGTTCTGTTGAGATTAATGACATTCCCACATTGGGTCATCCATGTGCACGACCATTGGAAAACAAAAGTCTTTCTTCTTGTTGTATATGGGATGTATTTGAAGTAATACATGCATCTCACTATGATAAAACACTCATTGAGGAGAAGTAAATTATTTTATCCCAATTATTATTGGTGCAATAATTTCCAAATATTATCAGTTCTTTTTATGAATAAAATATAATTATTAAATATTACATGGATATTGACATATAGCTATAGATATCGTTTAAGCAGATAATTCTTCCTCCAGGAGCCATAGTTATTTAATAAAAACTCCAGGGCCAGGAAAGGGATACCTCCTTTCAAGTTGTTGGTCAGGGCGATCCAGAAGCACCCCAGACAACATAGGCTGTTGCCACTGACCGTGGTTGCCTGCCCAAACTTGAAGAATGTGTATCTCATTGATGAAGACACCACACACTTTGGTCACAGGCAGAAATAAGGCTGTTGCTGACCTGGCGCTGGAGAACTAGTGTAAGATGGAGTTTCTAAATGGTCTTGTTAAATAAAACATGGAGGCAGAGATAGGGGCGAAGTCTGACAGAGATCAGAGGAATTAGGAACAGCTACCAGCCTCACCTTACACCACCCCGCTGCCGCTTCCAAAAAGGAGAGTGTGTCTGACTTCCTATACCTCCACGTCTATATTCCTTTCTGTTCTGTTCTCCCATTGGCTCTCTCAGTCTAGCTACATCACTTCCTCCTATCGCCCATCTCGGTCACTTCCTGTCTGTCTGTATAGACCTCCAGAATTCTATGGTTGATGCTGGGATTAAAGGCGTGTGTCTCTATGTTTGACTGTTCCTAGTGTGACCTGGAACTCACAGGGATCTAGACAGACCCTGCTTGCTAAGTAATAGGATTAAGGGTGTGTGCTAATTTTGCAAGGCTAGTGGCTGACCTTGTTCCTCTGATCCCCAGATAAATTTTATTGGGGGACATAGATAAAATACCACCACAAACTAGCTTTCACAGTGTCAGAGAGTGCTCTGCAAGCAGCCAAGGAAGAAAAGCAATAAGCTGCCCTACCCAACTGTAAAGCTTGGTAATCAAAACAACCAGCCTGGGAAGATACCCCCAACAGTGCAATAGTGGCACTTCTGTCTTGGGGGTAGCCAACAACTATCTAATTGGATGTTAAGTTCCACTTGGTAGGAGGAAACTCATGCCTAACACTGTAAAGCTAGCCCCAAGAATCCATGCTGGAGTAACAGACACTAGAAGAGAACCTGCTACAACTATTTTGCTTAACTAATATAGTTACAAACTGCTTTCTAAATACTTATGCTTATACCCATAAATAAGTGCAGCTCTCCCCCTCGGTCAAAGCAACTTCTTTATGCAGCTGATGGACACTAGTAGAGGTATATCTAACTGGACAAAATGCAAAAAGTAAGTGTGGAGTTCTCAGCCCTGGTTGGTACATCTATAATACAACACTTACACCGAAGGCTCAGGGACCATCATGGAAGGGGGAGCAGACAGATTCCAAGAGGATTGGGGCAACAGGTGCCAGATAGTGTTTCCTACACATGACATGAGCATTGCATCCATGAACTCTCAATAATATGGCTGACTTACAGTCCCGCACAAGACCAGGCCACTTGACATGCCACCATGGATGGGGAAAAGTTTCACAAGCCACCATCCCTAGATGAAGAACTGCAAGCTGCCAATGGCTACGGAGGGAGGGAGATTGTTTTCTTTAGGGACAAGCTCTCTGTTGGGTTTGTCAGTCCTAAGTGGTCAGTCCTAAACATATTTGGGCCACACTAATTGGACTCAGCAGGTTTAATAAAAGTCTGTATGTATTATCATTGTTTCATATGAGTATTTTATATATATACATATATATGACAATAATAACTATAGAAGAAGANGTCATGAATTTGAAATGAGTTATTGTAGGGGGACATGGGAAGAGTTGGAGGAAGAAAGGGAGGGATAGGAATGTAAACAGTGTACTTACATATTCTAAAAACATAATCAAAATAATCAAAATTAATTATCATATAGAGTATTGAGTTTCATTATGGCATTTTTCAAAAACACCTTTTTGGTTGATTCTTCGCCCATATCTTGCCCGTGCTCTGCCTCCATGCTTTTCCTTCTCACCCTGCCATAGCCCCCTTCCTGTTTTCATGTCACAGTTCCCCCTTGACCTCCCTCTCTTTCCTCAACACCTCTTTCCCACTCGTGGGGGCTCTTTTCTGGTTTCATAGCCTATACCTCAACTCACCCCACTGATGTACATACACTGAAATACTATAAGCTAGGATTTACATGTAAGAGAGAATATATGAATTTTGCTTTTTGTAGCCTGGGTGCACCTTGTTTAATATAATACCTTCCAGATGCATGCATTTCCCTCCAAATTTCCTTGCTTAATAGTTGGGTAAAATTCTGTTATCTACAAATGACATGTTTTCATTAACCANTCTTCTGTTGATGGACATGTAGGCTGGTTCCATTTCCTTGCTATTGTGAATAGTAATACCACGGTAAATATGGATATTCTACCTCCATGGTAAGATATGGATACTTTGGGAGGATTCCCAGGAGTGGTATATCTGGGTCATATGGAAGTTCTATTCACATTCTTTTTGAGAAACCCCTCCACTGATCTTGGTGGCTGTACTAGTTTACTCTCTCACCAGCAGTGAATAAGGGTTCCCCTCCCCTCCACATCCTCACCAGCATTTGTAGAGTCTCCTTTCTTGATGATAGCCATTCCAAAAATGTCACCAAAGTCCTCACTTTAAAATGACTTAAGGGCCCGGGCGGTGGTGGCACACGCTTTTCATCCCAGCACTCGGGAGGCAGTAGCAGTTGGATCTCTGTGAGTTCGAGGCCAGCCTGGTCTACAGAGTGAGTTCCAGGACA